>JAXQQM020076768.1:0-146683 GCA_034641835.2 Pinus albicaulis
GCATTACTCTGACAAGTGATAGCCTCAGACAGAGACACTCTTTGGAATAACAAAACGCTCCCGGATTGACATATTAATGTGAGGTAATTAGAGGTGAAAGAGACCCTTTTTATAGCTCTATAATACCTTTGACTTCGAATAGAGTAAGTTGTCAATTCAAAACTCCTAGGTGAGATCAAGGTAGCCCCTGGTGCTGCTTCGGTTGACATCAATGACAACCACTGGTCAACAATACAAAGCTTAAAACCAAGAACAATCCCATCACAACATAGCTATCTGGAAATGTCAAGGCCAGGATAAAATACATTGTCAAATCCTAGAAAAATCCATGCCAATTACAACAAAATAACCATATACCAACATGCACATACCATGCATGTGAAAATAAGCTACGAAATCACACATACAATCTATTACCTGCAAGTATTCCAGCTGAAGCTGCTTGATCCTTGACTTCCTTTTCTTTCCTAGTCCTTATTTTATTTTCCCTTCCTTTCCTTCATTGCTTGCTTCCTTTCTCCTCTTGGTGTTTTCTCTTCTCTGAGACTAATTCTAATACTAAATTGACAAAAAATGATAAAATCATGCCCATTGATGCTCTGAGTTATTTTTATTGATGAGGCCTCTAATTCTTTAATTTTCCATTATTTTCATTTATTTTCCTCCTCACATGCAACCTGTGACCTTTCACCTTCCTTTTCTACTAATTTCCATTATTTTCATAAATAATGTGCCAAAAATACCCTTTCTCCTTTCCAAAGCCTTTGCCATTTCCTTTTCCAATTTCCCTTTAGCTAACATTCATCTTGGAATAAGTGTCCCTTGCCCGTGGTATTATTTTACCTTTATTAAATTTTATTACATGAAATTTTAACCCTGAGGATTGTACACACTACTTCTGAAGTTTCTTCCTTTTGTGAAGTTACTGCTAAACTGACTGACTCGTGGGATTTTGAGGCATTGTAGCAATTATTCCAAGGATCCTCCTTCGGCCAATGAAATGCCCCACTAAGCCACATGAAGTGTATACTCGTACAATGGAATTTTCAAATACCATGGGAATCGTATGGATTAAAGTCCTGAGTACCGAATGCAAACTTCTCTATCGCATCTCCTTCGGTCTCTGTGACTTTGAGTTTCTTGATCTCGTACAATCCAATTTGCATAGGAAGAATTGGCCAAGGTTCTTTATTTTTCCTATGCGAAGCTGCTAACAACCCTGTGGAGAGATGATATGAAACTTCTTGCATGACAAACTTATCAGCGGCATAACTTGGTAAAATTTGCAGAGACTTCTAACCGCCGAACACTCTAATGAAGGTGTCATCCACTGAGGAAAACCAATCCGCGATATCTGATACTGCCTCCATTGCTCCACGTGACATGCAAGGTGGTTCTTCCTCTAAGATCATCTTGTATAGTGGAATGAGAAAGTGGCTAGTTAGCTTCTCCATTACTCCTCGATGGTTGTAATCCGAGAGAAATATTCAGTGAATATACATAGCAGGGTCTCACGGTGTACAAGTCCATTCCATTCTAGGGAATGCATTATGTGCACATATTGCATCTAGTAAATATGCAAACATATAAACTCTTACTTTCCCGCCCTTGGGAGGATTCAAGGTATTCATTGCATGCAATCTTAGTTGTCGAGCCAACAAAATTGACCAGTTGAATGGCTTCCCCTCATTCACAACTTGGTTCAATAATATTTCCCACCCTTCAAGAAAGGTCTCCCTTCTCTGTTGAATATAGATTCTCCAAGCTAGGATAACCAAGAGCTGGTAAGCCCTCTTGAAATACTTTGTCTTGTATGTGTTGGTGGGATTCTGTTGAAACTTTGATGGCTCTTTCACCCAACCTTTAACAATGTCCTTGGTTCTTAGACATTTTTGGTGGCATAAAAGTATGAATCCATGAGTGCTTTTGGCTCGAGAAAATGGTACATAACACGATAATATTCTTCCAGAAACGTGGAAATATTCTTTCCCTTGGCACTGTTCAAAGTCACAGTTTTCACATCAATATGTGAATTAATCCAACTAATGACATATTTACATGGGAAGGCTGGATATTTGCGTGCAACCCTATGTAATCCCAACCAATGAACATTGTCATATACCTGTCGGTCCTTTAGATATGCTTTGAAGCTCTTTTAATATCTAATTCATTTTCCATAAATTGTTGAGTGTCTGAATACACTGGCAAGTTTATTAATGTGCTCTCAACTACTTCCCCGATACTAATTTTTGTGGTTTCTTTTGAGGCAGCTCTCTTAGGTGCCATGGTAATAGTGACTGCTGAAGAGAAGTGTTCAACAACTGTGGTATCCGTGGGAGGTAAAAGACACTCATGGCAAGAAAAAATTATATTTTTCAAAGAAATATCAAGAAAAAAACACACAGAATGATGAGAAAGATTGCACAATTATCATGATCACTAAGGGAAACTGGCTATGGGAACTATGCATTTCATAGTCCCATCAGTCAAGGGTGGGGCCTGAGGCTTGAGACTACACAATGCACAGTTCAACCTGGGTAGTGACTGGGAGAGACTATGCGTTGCACATTCTCAGTGGACAAGGTGGCAGGCTAAGCTTTGGAAATGTGCAATGTGCAGTTGGGGTAGCCTGTACTATGCATTGCATGGTATCAAAGGCCAAGCTCTTGGTTTGGCCTTGGACTTGCGAAATTCCCATCTTGGAAAGATGAAAACAAGGCAAGTGAAATTCATATATTCCCAGTGAGGGTGTGGAAAACAAGAAGATCTAAGAGATAATTCAAGTTAAAGTGTAGATATAACTAAGTATAAATGAATTAGTGAGAATCAAGTGCAGAAACTCAACAAATGGAAGGAAAATCAAATATGTGAGGAGAGTCATCGAAATGACAACCACCGGTGTGCAAAATCAAGAAAACCAATGTGACACTTATGAAAGGAGAATGATAAATTGAATCAAAACATCAGCATGCTAATATAAGTTAAAAATTTAGCGACCGTGAACAGAAACAAGCAAAACAACGATCACATAAGAGAAACAACAAAAAGCAATAGAAAAAGTGGCAAAATATGATGAAAGAAAAACTCACCCAGAAAAGCGATGAAAACTCCACCAAAGGTATATTGATCTCCTTGAGAATGCTAGAGATAAAATATTGAATGTAAAAATGAGCCCTAGAGGCATCAATTAAATATATTTGAGTAGATTAGGGTTTTGACACACATGCCTAAAATCAAGGAGAAAGCAACACTTGGCAAAAATTTCTAAGAATAACAACTGTGCCACCTTTTGGAAACTAATAATGTCAAATCACTATTTTTTAGGGGATTTTTTCTCTTTTTTATTTTTTCTTTTTTGGAAAACTTTCCATGCACACTTCCAAAGAATATTGTACAATTATTGGGAAGTGGGAAACTTCCTGGATCAATGTAGTACACAATTTCTGAGCTTAAGGAATGAATTACATTGCCCAGTTTCTGATCTTAGTGTTGGGCTACCATCCAAGAATCCATAGTTCTCAATCTCAAGGTAGAACTGCTAGTCTGGATTGCACAATTTTCATCATCAAGGATGGCTTTCCCTCATCGATTGTGCATTTTATAGAGGCAAGCTCATAACTGTTGTAAGGCCAAGTCAGAAGGTTAGCTTGTGACTTAAAAGATGTGATAAGTGTTAAAACAAGAAAACTCAAGCATGGATTAAAATAATAAGTCTTGATCAAATCATGAATACTTGATGACATTGCAATTTAAAATCTCGTGGACAGAAAGGAAGGCTCCAAAATCAAAGCATAGGAAAAGTTTTGGAGGGTAGTTGTAGAGGCTACAAAAGGTTGATTCTTTTGTTTTGGGCGATGAGAAATTTAGGGAAATAGTTCTCACATAACATTCTATGAGAATTTGGGGTTGGAGGTGTTATTATTAACCCATGTTCACATGGACCATGTAAGGCATGTGAGCTAGAGATAATTGGAAGGGGGTATACTAGAATTTTAGGTCACTAGAAATTTAGAAAATGCGCACTTTGGAAAAGCCCTGGTATGTCATGGATTTTTTCAATGGGATAGAACTTGATCATAAATAAATTTATTCTTGGGTATGCGAAAAAATGGAAGCATAGTATCAAAGTATTGGAAATATTGAGTAATCTTGTCATGATGATGCCAAAATTTATGTTGTGGAAATGCCAATGGAGGACATGTATCACCCATATTTTTTATTTTTGGCATGCCATGTAGGAAAATATGTGTGAAAGATAGCACATAATATTAGTTTCACATGGAAATGGAAACTTTAACATTCACGATGTGTAAAGTGGTGATTGGATGGAAAATGAGTTGGCACCTTGAGCTATTTTATTGACATAATGGCATATTGGGATTTTTTTGTGGGTTGGGCCTTGGGAAAATATCTAATATCCTAGTATTTTTTGTAAATATATGTAGTGCCACATGTTCAAGGAATTATTAATATAAAACATGGGTCAAATTGTGATTGGATGTTAGGGATATGAATTTTCATTTTCACTTGGTCACCGACCCATCGATATATTAAGAATTTGAGCAATTTTGAAGTTATAAATATTTTACTGTTGTCTTGATATCCTAGTATTTCAGAACATGATATTTCCAAACTATCTATATCAAGTACCTCAATATATAATACATATGACCTATCCCTAAAAATCTAAGGATTTTATCTTTGAATATAATAACATATCAAAGATGTGTGGAAAAGGAATATCAACTATATCGCCATATCGAATATTGGAACCCTTGAGGATTTGCATAGGGAACATTATATGGAAAAAAAAATTCATGGAAGGGTTCTTGTAACACCCCCTCCTAACCCCATAACCTAAAAAAATTCATTAGTATGTAATTAATACTTTATAGATACAACTCCCAAGATACTGTTATGGGAATGAGACCTAAATTTTTCACTTTTCCTGAGCTCCTTAAAAATTCAATTTAACACTATCGTCACGATCATCACATCAAGACAATTACAATGATATAAAATTTGTGTCAATTTGACTTACAAATTGAGAGTTATTCCTTCTTAAATATACACTTCGTCACCTTTCCACATCACCTTACCCTCCATGTCTTAATCACTCAGTGACCCACATGGGAGTGATTGCAGGCACCATCACCGTGGACAGGACATGTAGCAGATGGTTAAGAAACCCATTGGGAGTCAACATTTTCTATTGGCTCGCACTTTTCCATTTCCATTTCCCAGCCTGATGCCTAATATCTAACCTAAGCTAGCATTGGCCCTCCTCCTTGGATGATGAGCATTGGGACATGGTCAGACTCGATCCTTGACCCATCTAACCTCTTGACTTTACCTGCACTCCTAAATCCTATCAACAAATAATTTTATTCGATGTAGGTTGGTGAAAACACCCACTGGGGTCTAGCCCACTTTTTTGACCTCCCGACCTCTAACCTGAGGGGTCTAGATACTTGACTTTAAGCCACTTTCACCATTTTTTCAAAGTTCTAGAAGTTTATTTATTTCTTTATTTTTCTCATATTTTCCAACACTTGATTTCCAATGAACTATGAATAAAACTCTCAAGAATGACTTGAAAAACATTCCCTCAAGAATTTCCACCAAAATTGAACCACTTCCAAGAGAAAGTATCCCTAAGAATATAGGAGAAAAAAAACCCTTAAACAATAGGAAAACCTATTTTCATTGGCTCTATCATCCCCACCAACTGAACAATAATAAACAAGGATTCAACATCACTTGCATATACTCATGTTCAAGTAAAAAGGATGCAACTATAGGGGTTATCCACAATAAGTATATAAAAACACATAACCAGGCTTGCTCAACCCTTAACATACAATCCTTATAGGATGAAAAACATCCCATAGTGACCATTGACATCACTGTGCAAGCATTTCACTAGTGAAATACCAACACTATCACAAGTGAAACATTCTCTGTAAATTTTTTTATCATTAGGTGATTAATCCCATTAAAATTTTCATATGGATTATAACTAACCATTCAACATATATAAACAAGTAAACCAAGAATTTTCATGAAAAAAAAACATATAATCATTCATAGTTTAACATGAAATCCATTCAAGATTATGTAAAGAAGAAATTATCTTGGATTTGTATTGAAGATGTGAAATTGACTTTGGTACTACAACTCTCCACCCAACCATTGATCAGCTGCAACCAAGCTACTTTCATTTCTCAACCCCAAGTCAGATTCTATGGATTGACGTGGTCTTGCACAAGGGAATAATCACCAAATGCTAGATGAAACAGGGACTCTAGAGGTCCTCCTACCTCCACTCGCTATCTACTTAGTAGTTAACTAATTCATAGGAAATACAAATACCTACTACCTCCACCCTCCAACTATTCAATAGTATTCAAACAAGAAAAAGGAATATAGAGGCCTAAATCCTCCACCCTCTAGCTATCCCATAACACACACACACTCTAGGGAATCAAGAGGCTTCACCTCCACCCTAGCAGCATGCAACAAAGTGGTTTCGTCCAGCAAATATAATTGAGAACTCACTACCCATACAAGAAAAGGGGACTCCAAAATTTGATTTATCAGGAATACAAGGGCTAAAACTATACCCCAGGCTGTCAAGGGATTCCAGAGAATTCCATCTCCACCCTCCAACCCCCTGAGGTATCCTAATATTTACCCTCACCTAAAGGATAATTCCTTTCAGACTCTTATTTCTCAACCAAAGGTATGATATCCTTTTGCGAGTGGTGAAAGAAGCCAATCTATTCCATTCTATTGTAGGTGTTACTATTTTTATAATCAAGAAACCTCTATACCTATATTTTCCATGATGAGCACCATATGCCTTTCCCCAAGATACATGGGAAGTTCTTCACAATTCTTATTCCCACAACTCCTACACGTTCTCATTCTTTCACATAGTGTTGTGAATCCTTTCTCTCGAATCAAATATTGTTGTGCATGCCCCTCTACATTTTTCCTATTCACTCATAGATTTCTTCCCTCTCCTCCAAAAAATATAGCTTCCTAACTATGCTTGTATTTTTTTCCACTGTGTTTTCCCCAGAAGGATCACAATATTCCGTTGCCCCTTGAGTGTGTTTTCTTTCCCATATGTTGGCTAAAATAATTATGCAATCCCAAATGTTACAATGGAGAAGGCATTTCCTTAAGACTATGCGGGAAATTATAATACCATGCCCTATTCCCAATGGCTACTAATTTTCTTTGGCTTGAATAACTACTAGCCAGAGATCGGGGTCGTCCTACCAATTTTCACACTAAGAAGAGCAAGAAGCTAACCATACGATTGAGCCCTAGTTCAAGTCTGAAGTTAAGAGGTTGGACCCATTTTTTTTTCTATGAATATGATTCATACCAACCCTCGACCTTGCCTAAAGGGCTAAGACTGACCTCAGGTGGGGCCCAGTGGATACCAAGCTTCTTTGACCAAACTAACTATTGCTTGGGGGTCGAGGTTGTCCTACCAATTTTCATGCTAAGTAGACGAAGAAGTTGATCGATCGATTGGAACCCACTTTCATTCAAATTCAGGTGGTTGGACCCATTTTTATTTTTTTATGCAAATACAGTTTAGAATGACCCCTAAACTCATATGAATTCCCAACCCCAACCTCGGGTGGGGCCCATATTATTGGAAACAATGTTAATACTAAGAGGGGGGTGAATCAGTATTAAGGCTAATTTTAAATTTTTATGCCAATTCATTTTTCATTAAAACTTGGAAAACAACCATATAATCACCAAGAACATATCATGTGGTAACAATATGAAATCAACACATAAACCCACATCATGAGCAACATGCACATTGGGCACAAAGGTTTTACATGGAAACCCTTTCGGGAAAAAATCGCCAAAGCTTGTTGTTGTTATTGATGTAAAAATAAGATCACCTACTCTATTACAACAATCTATTTGTGAGCCACTACTCACAGGAAGCACCAACTCCCTTTGATTCTTTGCTAGCACCCACTTGTAGGAACCACCAACTCCCTCCTTTTGTATACACCTGATCATATTACTAGAAGCACCATGTGAAGCACCAACTTCACAGATATGTTGTAAGCACCAAATTATATCTTCTTGGATTTATGAAAGCACTAACTTGCAAGAGGAACCAACCCCCAAGCCTTCTTAAGAAACCCACTAGAGATGGAAGCACTAACTTCCTGTATGCAGGTTCCAACCCACACTCAATAAGGAAACTTGCATCTCACTGTACATGGCAACCAATCTACTTGAAGTCAGCTTTTTTCTCCACATCCCTTGGCCCACACAACATTCTCTATCCTCTGCTCACTATGCAACAACTATTTTTTCCTCTCAACAACATTCACTAACACATAAATCTCTGAGCACTCTATCCACACCATAGCATGATACTGCTCTCATCATTATTCTCTTAACAACATACATTCAACACTCAGCCCCTTCTATTCCACACACTCTCTCTTGGTCTCTTTCCTTTGGATAGGCACTCTCAACCACTTATTTTCATCACAGGCTCACTCGGGCTCACACAAGTGTTGAACCTTTAGTTAAACTGAGAGGGGGGGGGGGGTGAATTAGTTTAACACATTCCTGATCTTTTAAAACTTTTCATTAAACTTAATTACACCTTCATTTCATATCTAATTTAATGTGTAAGTAGTCTTAGAATGTAAGAAGCAAGTATTAGTATAATATAGCAGTAGACTTAATATGAGAGTAGCGGGTATTAAGCAGATGATACATATCAGATCAATACATAAAAATCATGCACAGAGACACTAGATATAAGTGGAAACCCATAAAGGGAGAAAACCACATCTTATTATTGTTGTGATGCAAAGGCAAGCTCCAACTCCCTCTCACCACTGTTTTTCTGCAGGCACCAACCTACAGGAGGCTTCAACCTCAATTCTGCAAGCTACAACTTGCAAGGAAGCACCAACTCCCTTCAATTTTCTGCAGGCACCAACCTACAGGAGGCTTCAACCTCAATCAGCTACAACTGACAGCTATCAAGCTGCAACTTGATAGGGAAGCTCCAACTTCCTCAATTTATCAAACTGAATGTTTGCTGATTTACTTCAGATATCAGCTCTGTTTTGTAGCTTCTCTTTCTGCTCTTCTTCTCTTAATCTTCTCTGCCTTATTCTTCTATATTCTGCATTCTAAATCTTTGCTCTCTCTCCTTCTCTAACCACTCTTTCTGCATATCAATGTGATATTATATATATAGAGTTCCTCACATGATGCTTTACATTCCTTAGGGAATTTGAAATGAGTAGTCCTGACTTTTCGCCTTCTTCCTTCTCATTTCTTTTATCCAACTCATTTAAGATTATAGCAGTTTGTACAAATTTCCATGCTACAGTGGGATTTTTTCTTTTCCTTAGGATACTTGCCTTTGCATCAAAAACAATAAAAAATAATTACATCATTTACATTCACATTCTTAATTACATATTTCAATATCACTCAGCTCCTCTTCTGAACTTTGGATTTACTAGATTTTTTCTTTTTCTACTGCTGTTAAGAAACTGTTCTGCATCTTCTTTGTTTACTGTCATCTATACATTTCACCTGTTCACTGCTCTTTTGAATCCCTGTATTTTTCTTGTTCTCGAACTTTCATCTCTGTGTTTAATCACCTATTCACTATCCCAGTACTCACAATCCCAGTAAATTCCAATATTTCACTTAACTGTGTGTAAATGCATCCCAAATTCATGCCCAATCATCCCCCAATCCGGGCACTCTCCTACTTGTCTTTAATTCCACGCTGGCAAATCCAATTAAATAAACAAGCCTGGTTTATTTATCATATCTCAATTCAGAGACTTGAGATATTGATTCAACGTTCCCTTTATAGCTATAACCAAAACAATAAGGCTTCCCCACCATGCATATCAGATCCTTGGTCTTTTAACTACGCGCCTAATCACAATTCAAAAACCATAATATCCCAATGTACATAATATCTGCAATTCGTTCACACAGATAACCCGTCATCCGCATATTAAACTATATTGTAATTAATCAAATGTTAAGACCCGTGGTAATATGTAATATATTTACGAGTTTCAACTTTATTGTCGAACATTATAACTAAGGTTGTCGCCTTATATTAATAACCCGAATGCATTACACATATCTCCGACTTATATATTATCTCCGGACCTTGGAAACGTGGTTATAACTCTTTTAACATATTCCGTCGAACCTTATATTAAGACTATAATACATCGAAAAACATAAATAAACCAATTCATTTTGTATGACTCCGCCCCGGGCCCACAATATAGTCAAAGACCAATCAAACGCGTGCACTGTACCTTTATTAACCCTCGGGCTCTTCCATTAAACTTCATGCGGGTCCAACAATCGATCACCGTTAGATGTCGGCCCACCAGATCGACGGCTCCTGTCCATTTTGCTCCGTGTCCTAGTACGATAGTTAATGCGCGATGGCGCGATTTAACAAGCGGTTTTGGACGGGTCCACTTCGCCACGTGTTAAACTCTGAATGGAATCGCTGCTCCTCCGGGAAATACCACTTATGGTCGATAGGCGGTGCGATGAATTCTTCTTACGGCCTTTACTGTTCACTCTAAACCACGGTTCCGTATTCCACTCCAGGTTCCGGTCCATCGCCTTTACTCCGGGTTCCGATCCTCCACGATTCAATTATATATATATATTTTTGTTACGACTATGGTTCCGCCTTTGACTATGGTTCCGCCTCCTTCATACTGCGCATTTCAACACAGTCCTGCCATATATATAACGCATAGTTCTACCATATATACAATCTCCATGTCAATCAAATACAAGTGCTCTGTTAAAAAATGGCGATAATTTCAAACATAATTCAAACAGTGAATGCTAACTGATTCAAACGCCTAGAATGTTATGTGTAACTCCCGAATGTATAAAATATTCTCTGAATTTATATATATATGTACATATTCTTGGAATAACAGTTGTGGCTCTGCCTCTGCCTCTGCCGCTTCTGTCACTCTGCCTCTCTCCTTTATATTCATTTCCTCTGCCTCTGCCTGTCTCCTTTGCTTCATTCGTTTGCTTCTTTTCTGCCTCCATTATCTATCTTTGTCTCCTTGTAACTGTTCCTATCTCTACATCTGCTACCTCCTTTGCCATCAATGAACACTTTTCCAATAGTCTCCCCCTTTGGCATTGATGGAAATACATTTTCTTTGTTTGCCTGCTCATTCTCCTGTTGTTTGCTCTTCCTCCCCCTTTGACATCAATGGCAAAGGGTTGCTTATTTCCTAGTTTTCTTTCTGCATTTCCTCTCTTTGAGTTATTTTTAAGCCCTCTTCTGCTGACTTTGTACCATTCTACTTCAGACTGATGTATAAGACTTGTTGAGAGAACACTTTGAGGATTATCGAATTCGAATATACGCTGTGAATTGACACAGTTCTTTCACTTGAATAGAGCTAAAAGTGAGAATAATGATACTTCATAGAATACATTGTATCAACTTTATCTTAGTCAGAGATGTATGATTGGATTTAGCAACTAAAATGCTAAGAGGCTTCGAATGATAATCACTTCTCGTCTTTTATGTTTCAGATTCTTAATATAATGTTTCAGAACACAATACTGATCCTTTTGCTCTGTGATTGACCTTTTGATGCTTGAATAATGCAGATATCTCTAGGATAATAACTTGGTGTTCTTTTGCCTTAATCCTTCAATCCTTAGGACCTGATTCATGCTTTCTTTGCTAGTTGTTCTCCCCCTGGAATGATATTTTCATTTTTGTTCTCCCCCTGAAATTGTGCTTTCTCTTTATATCAGAGAGTAGCATCTGTAGATACTACCCCTAGTTTATCTCTCAAATATTGAAATGGTTCTCTAGCAAGAGGTTTGGTAAATATATCTGCTGTCTGTTCTTTTGTTGGTACATATTCCAGCTTTACTATCTTCTGAGCCAATTTTTCTCAGAGGAAATGATACTTTATTGGAATATGTTTAGTTTTTTAGTGAAGTACAGGATTTTTAGATATACTTATAGCACTTTTATTATCACATTTGATTGAGATAGGTTCATCAATGCTTACCTTCATGTCTTGAAGAGTTTGCTTCATCCACATGACTTGTGTACAACATGCTGCTGCTGCTATATATTCTGCTTCAGCTATTGACAGGGAGATAGATGTTTGTTTCTTGCTTAACCATGCCACCATACTTTCTCCTAGATAGAATGCACCTCCACTTGTACTCTTTCTATCATCCACACTGCTGGCCCAATATGCATCTGTGTTGCTGATAAAGTGAATTTTTTGGTTTTAGGATACCAAAGTCCATATTGTGTTGTTCCTTGTAGATATCTGAGTATTCTTTTTACTGCCAAAATATGGTTTTGTTTAGGTGCTACTTGATATCTTTCCACTAGTCCTACTGCTAGCATGATGTCTGGTCTTGATGCAGTAAGATACAATAGACTTCCAATCATGGATCTGTAGATTTTTTTATCTATATCAACAGACCCATCGTCAGCACATAGCTTGCAACCTGTGGTCATGGGAGTTGACACAGGTTTGCATTCCTCCATTTTGAACTTTTTCAGCATTTCCTTTAAGTATTTTTCTTGTGAGATGAATGTACCTGTGCTCCTTTGCTGAATTTGAAGTCCTAAATAGAAACTGAGCTCTCCAATCATGGACATTTCAAACTCTAATTTCATCTCTTCTGAAAATCCTTTTGCTAGCTCATCTCTGTTGCTTCCAAACATAATGTCAACAACATATACAACAACAATCAGGAGTTCATTTTCATGGGATTTTATGTATAGATTGTTGTCTACTCCACCTCTTTTAAAACCCTGTTTTTGCAAATATTTATCCAGTCTTGAATACCAAGCACGAGGAGCCTGTTTCAGTCCATATAGGGCCTTCTTCAGTCTGCATACATGATCTTCTTTGTTTGTCAATGAGAAGCCTTCTGGTTGTTCCATGTACACTTCATCTTCTAGATCTCCATTAAGAAAAACAGACTTTACATCCATTTGATATACCTTGAAGTCTTGGTAGCATGCAAATGCCAGGAACATTCTGATAGCCTCCATTCTGGCTACAGGGGAAAATGTTTCTTCATAATCAAGTCCTTCAATTTGTGAGTATCCTTTACAGACCAGCCTGGCTTTATTTCTGATTACTTGTCCTTGCTCATTCATTTTGTTTTTAAATACCCATTTTGAACCAATGATATTCTTCTCAATAGGTCTAGGAACTAGTTCCCAGGTATTGTTCTTCTCAATTTGGTCCAATTCTTCATTCATTGCTTTTACCCAACACTTGTCCTTGCTGGCTTCTTCAAACTTCTTTGGCTCTATTTGTGATAACATGGCTATGTATACTTCTTCTGTTTGTTCTGTTAGCTGCCTTCTTGTCTGGACCCCTGCTTTCTTGTATCCTATGATCTGATCTTCAGGATGATTCTTCTGAGTGTATCTTGAGGGAGTTTTTGAGCTCAGCTCTACATCTTATGTTGTCTTGCTTGTTTCATCATCATTCTGGTCTTCTTCTTCATGGTTTCCTGATGGACTGCAACAGTCTGTATTTCTTGTATTGTTTGGAAGTTCTTCATCAAATCTCACATCAATACATTCAACTATTTTCCGAAGAGTCTTGTTGTAGCACTTGTACCCTTTACTTTTGGATGCATATCATAGAAATATCCCTTCATCTTCTCTTGCATCAAATTTCCCAAGATTTTCATCATTATTATTTATGTAACACTTGCTTCCAAAGATTCTAAAATGTTTAATTGAAGCTGGCTTTCCATGCCATAGTTCATAGGGAGTCTTGTCACTGCTTCGCCTTAAGTGAGCTTTATTAAGGATATGTACTGCTGTGTGCACTGCTTTTTCCCAGAAGGTTTGAGCAATATTATTCTCTTGCATCATGGCTCTGGAAATTTGTTGAACAGACCTATTTTGTCTCTCTGCTACTCCATTTTGTTGAGGTGTTCCTGCAATAGTAAATTTTTGCTTTATTCCATGTTCATTACATAAGTCTGCAAAGTCATAATCTGTGAATTCTCCTCCTCTATCTGATCTGATACATTTTAGCTTGCATCCAATTTGATTTTCTGCTAATGCTTTGAATATCTTAAATTTTTCTAGTGCTTATGATTTGTTCTTGAGAAAAGCAACCCATGTCATTCTGGAGAAATCATCTATTATCAACATGAAGTAGGATTCTCCACTTGGTGTTTTAGTTCTTGCAAGTCCACACAGATCCATGTGCACAAGCTGGAGTGGTATTCTTGTTGATAACTCCTCTTTGGCCTTAAAGGATGTGTGGGTCTGTTTACCCAATTAACAAGATTTGCATATGGTATTAGGAGGCCTCTTTATTTCTGGCATGTCTCTGACAGCTTTCTTCTTACTTAGTCTGATGATGTGATCAAAGCTGAGATGTCCCAACCTTTTATGCCATAACCATGACTCTTCTAGATTGCTAAGATGACATGCTTCATCTCCCTCTTTCACAATGTAAACATTACTCTCTGTTCGAACACTCTTGAGCAGAGTCTTACCTGCGGTGCTGGATCTGACTTCAAAATCTTGTGCTCTAAAAAGAACTTCACAGCCTTTGTCACACATCTGACTAACACTTAGTAAATTTTCTTTCAGCCCATCTACAAATAGTACATCTTGGGCCTTTCCTCTGCCATTGTCTATGCTGACTGAGCCTTTTCCTTTTATTTTTCCTGATTTATCATTGCCAAAGGTAACATTTCCAGATTTCTTTTCATCAAGAGTTATAAACTTGCTTTTGTCTCCCATCATGTGTTTAGAGCAGCCACTGTCCAAATACCATTGACTCTTCAAATCTTGAGCAGTTAAAGCCAAGTCACATTTATTCACCTTCTTTAGCCACTGGAGGCCTCCTTTTGTTTGGTATCTTTTGTGAGGTGATGAATTATATCTTCTTAGAGAACACTTGGAAGGCATATGTCCAACTTGATTGCATATACAACATTTGATCATAATTTTTGCAGAATTATGAGTATGAATAGAATTTCTTTGATTCATAAACCTCCTTGAGGTGTTAAACATTAACCTTTGTCCATACTTTCTACACTCAATTATTTTATGATCAAATTCCTTACAATAAAAGCAGTAACCATAGAAGCTATTTGCATACCTGATGTAAGGTTGTTTCTTCCATTTGTTTGCTTGAGGCAGTCTCTTCAATATTTGCATCTTTTGTTGGTTTGAATTACTCCTCCTTGCATGGCAATATGCAGCAATGTGTCCCAGCTTGTGGCAGATATAACAGGTGGCATTCTTCATAGGAGAGAAGAATCTCCTTTGATGGCTTCCAAACTTGACATACTCAGGAGCATATGATCCTTTTTCTGTTGTCTTAGTGTTTACTTCATTCTTTGTTAATGGATATTTCTTCTGATCTCTGTCTTTCTCATTACAGGTTTCTTCTTTTGTAGGAATTGTTTGAGCTGATTCATCATCCTTCTTTGCTTTTATAAAGATAATCTCTCTGTCAACCTTTTCTTTGCCTTTACTTGATTCTCCTTCATAGCCTATTCCAGTTTTTATCATGGGAGATCTTTGAGCAACCAGAATTTCATTTAACTTACTAGAGCTTGTAGTTTGGGGAGAACTTATAACCACTTTCCTTTGTGCATCTTCTAATTTCTTCCTAAGACATACTACTTCTTCTTCCAACTTCTCTTGTTCTTGAGTTTTCTCCTTGATTTTCTTAAGTAACATGTCCTCTATCTTCTTGGTTTCTTCAAGTTCTATCTTTAGCTGCTTGAGGACTTCTGAGTTTTGTTCTTCTCTTTCATACTTGAGAAGAATGTCCTTTTCTTTTTTGCATTTCAGTTTGAGTCTGTCAATCTCTTCCAGAGCACTTCTTAGCTCCCCCTCAAGATCGACTTCCCCTTCTTCTTCTTCATCTTCTAGTAGGAGTCCCTCAAGATCTTCTATGGCCATTAATAAAAATTCTGAGGTTCCTTCTTCACTTGAGGGTTCATCTGAATCTTCAGATGTACTGTTGTCTTGTTAAGCATAGAAGGATTTTCTGCTGAACTTCTTTCCCTTCTGCCAGTTCTTTGATTTATTTTTCTCTGACTCTTGAGCCTGATTCCTTGCTTTCTTGTGAGGACACTTAGCAGCATAGTGTCCAACTCTTCCACAGTTAAAGCACTTGAAAGGAAGTTTACCTTTGTATTTACCTAAGCCTCTATCCAGTTTCTTGACAAATTTTGCTCCTTATTCATCTGAGCAAGAGCATATTTCTTCCTCTTCTTCTTTCTTCTTTCTTGTTTTAAAGGTTGCTTCCCTCGTACTTGGCTTCTTCTGTGGGAGCCTCATTTCATAGGCTGTTAGATTTCCAAGTAGCTGGTTCATGGTCAAGGTCTCCCAATCAGCTGTTTCTTCTATTGCAGACACCTTTGGATTAAACTTGGATGGAAGAGATCTTAGAATATTTTGCACAATTATACTTTCTGGCATTTTTTCTCCAAGAGATTTCATATTGTTAATAATTTCTGCAGCTTTTAGGAAGAAACTGGCAATGTCTTCATCATCATTCATTCTTAAGTTCTCAAACTGGGTTCTATAGACTTGAAGTTTGGGAGTTTTTACTTTCTTGTCTCCCTCATGTATGTTCTCAAGAGTATCCCATATTTCTTTGGCAGAGTCTTTGTGCATTACTTTAATAAACTCTGCTTCACATAATCCATTCAAGATGGCATTCATGGCTTTTGCATTAGCAACAAAATATTGTTTTGTTTCTTTCTCTGTGTCAGATTCCTTTGGGGCATATCCTAAATCCATTGCAGCCCAGACTTCTATTCCTAGAGACATTATGTATGTCCTCATTCTGATTTTCCAGAAAGTAAAATTTTCACCAGTGAAGAAAGGGGATTTTTTGGTTGAGCATCCTTCTTTACTAGCCATCTTGGGAACCTAGGATCTCCTTTCAGCTGTTAGACTGGTACTAAGGAACCTGCTTTGATACCAATTGTTGAACCTTTAGTTAAACTGAGAGGGGAGAGTGAATCAGTTTAACACATTCCTGATCTTTTAAAACTTTTCATTAAACTTAATTACACCTTCATTTCATATCTAATTTAATGTGTGAGTAGTCTTAGAATGTAAGCAGCAAGTATTAGTATAATATAGCAGTAGACTTAATATGAGAGCAGCAGGTATTAAGTAGATGATACATATCAGATCAATACATAAAAATCATGCACAGAGACACCAGATATAAGTGGAAACCCATAAAGGGAGAAAACCACATCTTATTATTGTTGTGATGCAAAGGCAAGCTCCAACTCCCTCTCACCACTATTTTTCTATAGGCACCAACCTACAGGAGGGTCCAACCTCAATTCTGCAAGCTACAATTTGCAAGGAAGCACCAACTCCCTTCAATTTTCTACATGCACCAACCTACAGGAGGCTTCAACCTCAGTCAGCTACAAATGACATCTATCAAGCTGCAACTTGATAGGGAAGCTCCAACTTCCTCAATTTATCAAACTGAATGTTTGTTGATTTAATTCAGATATCAGCTCTGTTCTGTAGCTTCTCTTTCTGCTCTTCTTCTCCTAATCCTCTCTGCCTTATTCTTTTATATTATGCATTCTCAATCTTTTCTCTCTCTCCTTCTCTAACCACTCTTTCTGCATATCAATGTGATATTATATATATAGAGTTCCTCACATGACTCTTTACATTCCTTAGGGAATTTGAAGTGAGTAGTCCTGACTTTTTTCCTTCTGCCTTCTCATTTCTTTTATCCAACTCATTTAAGATTATAGCAGTTTGTACAAATTTCCATGTTACAGTGGGATTTTGTCTTTTCCTTAGGATACTTGCCTTTGCATCACAAACAATAAAAAATAATGACATCATTTACATTCACATTCTTAATTACATATTTCAATATCACTCAACTCCTCTTCTAAACTTTGGCTTTACTGGATTTTGTCTTTTTCTACTGCTATTAAGAAACTGTTATGCATCTTCTTTGTTTACTATCATCTATACATTTCACCTGTTCACTGCTCTTTTGAATCCCTGTATTTTTCTTGTTCACGAACTTTCATCTCTGTGTTTAATCACCTGTTCACTATCCCAGTACTCACAATCCTAGTAAATTCCAATATTTCACTTAACTGTGTGTAAATGCATCCCAAACTCATGCCCAATCATCCCCCAATCCGAGCACTCTCCTACTTGTCTTTAATTCCATGCTGGCAAATCCAATTAAATAAACAAGCCTGGTTTATTTATCATATCTCAATTCAGAGAATTGAGATATTGATTCAACGTTCCCTTTATAGCTATAACCAAAACAATAAGGCTTCCCCACCATGCGTATCAGATCCTTGGTCTTTTAACTACGCGCCTAATCACAATTCAAAAACCATAATATCCCAATGTACATAATATCTGCAATTCATTCACACAGATAACCCATCATCCGCATATTAAACTATATTTTAATTAATCAAATTTCAAGACCCGTGGTAATATGTAATATATTTACGAGTTTCAACTTTATTGTCGAACATTATAACCAAGGTTGTTGCCTTATATTAATAACCCGAATGCATTACACATATCTCTGACTTATATATTATCTCTAGACCTTGGAAACACGGTTATAACTCTTTTAACATATTCCGTCGAACCTTATATTAAGACTATAATACATCGAAAAACATAAATAAACCAATTCATTTTGTATGACTCTGCCCCGGGCCCACAATATAGTCAAAGACCAATCAAACGCGCGCACTGTACCTTTGTTAACCCCTGGGCTCTTCCATTAAACTTCGTGCGGGTCCAACAAGTGATCACCGTTAGATGTCGGCCCACCAGATCGACAGCTCCTGTCCATTTCGCTCTGTGTCCTGGTACGATAGTTAATGCGCGATGGCGCGATTTAACAAGCGGTTTTGGACGGTTCCACTTCGCCACGTGTTAAACTCTGAATGGAATCGCTGCTCCTCTGGGCAATACCACTTATGGTTGATAGGCGGTGCGATGAATTCTGCTTACGACCTTTACTGTTCACTCTAAACCATGGTTCCGTATTCCACTCCAGGTTCCGATCCATCGCCTTTACTCCGGGTTCCGGTCCTCCATCATTCAATTATATATATATATATATATATATATATTTTCGTTACGACTATGGTTCCGCCTTTGACTATGGTTCTGCCTCCTTCATACTGCGCATTTCAACACAGTCCTGCCATATATATAACGCATAGTTCTACCATATATACAATCTCCATGTCAATCAAATACAAGTGCTCTGTTAAAAAATGGCGATAATTTCAAACATAATTCAAACAGTGAATGCTAACTGATTCAAACGCCCAGAATGTTATGTGTAACGCCCGACTGTATAAAAGATTCTCTAAATTTATATATATATGTACATATTCTTGGAATAACAGCTGTGTCTCTACCTCTACCGCTTCTGTCACTTTGCCTCTCTCCTTTATATTCGTTTCCTCTGCCTCTGCCTGTCTCCTTTTCTTCATTCATTTGCTTCTTTTCTGCCTCCATTATCTGTCTTTGTCTCCTTGTAACTGTTCCTGTCTCTGCATCTACTACCTCCTTTGCCATCAATGACAACTTTTCCAACACAAGAATGCACTTACACCCACAGAGCTCTCCACACAACTCACTAGACACAATTTTGCTTCCCTAACATTGATCAACTTCAATCCTAGTTTTTTTTTCACTCCTTCACTATCTCTGTCAATCATCACTTTTCCATTCACACTGCTTGAGTGTACTCATGCATGGCTTCTCCATCCCATTGTTTCATCTCTTGCTTGAATTTGTATGCTTCATTAAAAAATAATAATGGGATCTTGAGTGTTCCCATGATGAGACATGAATCGTTAATCTACCTATAAACTTAAACAAGGCATTGATATTTTTGTGAACAAATACCATGTCCCCAAGACTCTAATCTTCGTTTAAATCCTTGTAGCATGCAAGAAAGATTAGGGATGGCTTGTCTCATATCATGATAGACTCCATTAAATCACCCTACACAAGCATGGTCCTTTCTTCCTTGACTCAGTGATCTCTGTAGTCGTTATTACTCCAGCAACCAACTCTCCTGCACATAATTAATCTTAGCTACTCATTCATCCATCTTACATGCACCATTGTGTTTCAATATCGAAGCCTAATTATATCGTAACTTTTCATTAAGATGATATTACAATATTAAAAGATCCTGAAAGTGTGAGCCCCTTTATTCTTATCCCCTTAGCACATTTCCACCATAGGACTGGGTGTTGTGATCGACGACATAGCACTTAGGTGCTAAGCCTTTCAAGATTCTGTTGGGGGCCTATCTCCATGTGTTATAGCTCTATGCCCTTGGTTCTTTGGGTGTCTACAACCAAACTCCAACACATCAAAGCTCCACATATTAGAACTTTCTCCAAAATGAAATTACAATGAAGTTACAAAATCATGACCTATAATATGTACTTACCGAATGATGTCATGCTCTCATCATCAACCCACATATTGTCTTCACAAAACTTACCCTTGTGGCTCCTTCAAAAATATTAGGTGCTAAGGCCTTCTCTATTCCCTTGGTACTTTGGGCTTCCACGAATAAGTTCCAGTTAACATCGAAAGCCTACAATATTGGAACTTTCTTCAAAATGAAAATACCAAGGAGTGACAAAAACTTCAGCCTCTGAGATTCTGACCTTCAAGATGATGTCATGTTGTTGTCATTATCTCCACATGGTATATCCATAGTGGTGTAATGTGTCACCAATATTTTCCCCATTAGGCCACCTATAATACTCAAATTGACTACCACGTGTCCTTTGTACATCCACGTCATGTTGATGTCATTTGTCACTGTAAAATATTGAGGGCCAATCACCTACTACCATGTGTTCTATCAGAGGAGAGAGAAAGTGTCCCTGGTTCTTGGTCTCACAAGTGAATTTCTATGTAAATCATGCTCCTCGCAACTTCGGTGCTTTTAAAGAATTCAATAATTAAGAACTTACAAAATCCTGAAGTTCGGATGTTCCAAGGTCCCTAGGTTCCTAACCTTCGAGGTTCTGACATTCAAACCTTCCAATATTTCTACCTTCTGAAATTTTGGATTCTGATATTCCAAGGTTCTGAAATTCGAACTGATCCTTTCCATGTCATTTTGGTTCTCTTTTGAATAGAAATCTGAGGTTCCAAGGCCTCGACCTTTCGAGGAACCAAGATTCTGAGCCTTCTGAAGTTACAAGGTTTTGAACCTTCCAAGGAGCTTCCCGTAGAAGCTCCACCACCATATCCACTAATTTTTTCATTGCTTCCAAGTTTTATTATGTACCAAGACTCCTCCAATCACCTTTCAACTCTGTTATCATGGACTTAAGTCACCAAAATTTGACTAGGAATAACTCTTGATCTAGGAGGCCATTTTCATGCTTACACATACCGTTGGAAATATATTTATGAGAAATAATGAACTGTGCTAACTCCAAGAGTATCTGAGTTGACATCTTGAGGAAGAAACTCCTCAAAATTTTGGGACTCCCAACCATCATAGTCATCATTTTATGGCTTCTCTAATATTCCAGCTACTATGGTGATTCTCTACTAGAGACTGCATCAACCATAAGAATCCCCTTAAGCCTAACACATGGATCATATCAATGCTAGCCCAATTACCACCACAACTAGGATAAGGGATATCAAATCCAGCATCTACTACCACAAACATCCATGCTAGTTTGGTTGACATCAATGCCAACACTCTTGCTGACTGTCAGAAAATTCCAACTACCTAACACATCCCCCAACATGATTGTTGACATCAATTCCAACACACTTGCAACCACTATCCATTCAAAAAATTCCAATTTTCCAACAATATCCCCCTTTGGCATTGATGGAAACACCTCAACCTCATCACTTCTTAAATTTTATGGCCAATCCTTGTGTTTCTTCCACACTTCTCATAGCATGAGCCACCTTTGGATTTCTCTATTTTTCTTGGGCCATCGCAAATTTCTCTTCCATTAAGCTTCTATCCCCCTTTGACATCAATGTAAAAGGGCTTACAATTTGCTTCTTCTTCCCCATGTAATCATTGACCATCAATTACTAAGGTTCAAGTTTCTGATGTGGAGCCTGCTCTCCAAAATTATCTTCAAGGACCTATAGTTGTTGTTTTTTTATGAAATTGACATATGTGATATGCTCCCCCTGAACATATACTGCCTCTTCTTTGAATTCCTCCAGGTTTTGACACCTTATGGCTATTGGCTAAATATTGTTTCTTCCAATGCATATTTTGTACCAATTAAAGGGATATGATACTTGTTGGGTGTGGAGCGTGATTATCTTGTTTATTTTATATCACAGCATTGGAACCATGTACCCTAATGGGGTGGCAACGCCACCCATAATTAAACGCTGCTCGAAGGGTCCGGGGGGGTGGGGGGCGCGGCTGCGACTTTATGGAGCCCCCTCCCTGGCAAGGTTTTCGGGGGCAATGCCCTCGAAACTAAAAATAGATGTAAAATTTCCTTATAAAATTATAGTAATTTCTAGTCAATCTGGTCCACTCATTAGGCGGATGATCTGACGGTAGAAGTTGTGTTTAGTTTAGGGTTTTTTGCCCTAGAAGGCAACCCCTTGCTTTATATGAGGGTATTTTATTGCGGCTATGTATTATATGTGTATTCTCAGAGCGAGAAACAGATAAGGAGATTGTGAGAGAGAACAAAGGATATTACAGCGGATCTGCAGTAGGTTGTGTCTCTTCATTTTGTTGGATAATAGAAAGGATGTTGGGAAAAATACTGAGAGGGGGGGGGGGGGGGGTGAATCAGTATTTAGTGCTGACAATAAAACTCTTTACTTCTTCTACTTTTAAACCCATATGCTACTTTACCGAACACAGCTCACGTATACACGCGGATATCCTTAAGGAAACTCGCGTATGTCCAGAGATCTAATTATGCAGTTGTTTCTTAACTTAAATCATTGCATCATTCATTCATCAGATGTTTAGTAAACAGTAAACAGGTGCAGTAAGAACAGAACAAGTCATCACACATAAGCAACACACATGAACACCAGGATTTAAGGTGGAAACACAATTTGGGAGAAAACCACCGCTGTTGTCGTCTCAGTCTTCAATATTTATTATATAAAGAAAACTTCTTACAACCATGTACTGGCACAGACTCATACCAGCACGCAGGCACACACCTGTAGAAGGCAACAAACTTCTCTCGTTTACCAGCCTCTCTTGGAAGGGAGCTACAACCCCTGCACTTGTTTACCAGCCTCTCCTGGAAGGGAGCTACTACCCCCTTGGTATGAGTACCAGCTTCTACTGGCCGAAAGCTTCCAATTTCATACTGAAGGCTTCAACCCTCAGATCCTTTGCAGACCACGTTTCATCAATTTTCAAACTAGATCAAACAGCTTCAACACAACCCTTCACTTATCAACAAACATACCTTGCCCATTTCTTCAAACAGAACAGTGAAACCACTGTAACCAGAATATCAGAGAAAACCTAGACTTCAGAATAGATATGCAGAAACACATTCAACCTTGAGACCCCATTAGTTCAGATACCATATGTGCTTTTATTTAATCAGACCCACGTATACACACACTTTTGATGAGATGAACCCGCGTATACATCTGTGCATTTTTCAAATAAACCCTAACTTCCCATATGCGCTTTTGTCTAGACCGTTTCGCGTATACACACGCTTTTCACGAAACGAACCTGCGTATAGATCTATAAAAGATAAACTTTGCAGAACAGACCAAATCTATGAACTTACCCAGATTTCTTCAATTTCTTCAACAGATTTGCGCCAGGTCTTCATCACTTCTTTTCAGATCATCCTAGAGATTCACCATTTCTAGATCTAGAGATCTTGAACCGTCATCATGTTCATAGATGCATCATAGATTCAGATCTATCAATTAAGAGCAGAGTTCAACCATGCAGATATAATTTAGAGTGAAGTATTCATTAAAGCCCAAACACTTGCACACCTCTGCACTTATGATTTTCTTCTCCTTATATAGATTTAGCCTTTGTCAATACCATGAGCCAAAACCACACAACTTCCGATGGTATTCCTAGACGGGATCAAATAGATAATCAAGCGCTCAATACTTTGGGTCAATATCATGGTAATTTCCCCTAGTTTTCTAAATTTAGAGTGCAAATGGGCATACACTACTTGTTACGTACATTTCCGCGTACATACACGACTTCCCCTTTACAAACCCGCATATGCCTTGTGACATACCTTGTTCAACATTATTCTGGCACTTTCTGAATTCCTTTCTTCTGCTACTTCTGAACTGATCTGTAGATATATCAGATTTACATCATTAACATCTCATCAAATCAGTTTTCATCAAGGAAAACTTCATCAAGTATGTTTCCTTTCTTCTGCTATGTCTGAACTGATCTGTAGATACATCAGATTTACATCATTTTCATCAAGTACAATAGGTTGCCATCAAATTTATCAAGTCGATTGCCATCAAGGACAAAACTCTGCATCATATTGCCAACAATCTCCCCCTTTGGACTTGATGGCAACCATGATGGCGTTTGATCATCACAACAGATAGATACATTGATTATAACCATTATGAAAACACCATGATACTCTCCCCTTATTCAAACACCATGCTACTCTCCCCCTTTGACATCAAGGGAAAAGGGCGGATTAAAACCAAGACAAAGTTTTTCTTCCCTTGTATAGAGAAGAGCTCTTGTAGATCTGATGTGCACTGAAGTTACTATGCTCCCCCTGAGTTCATGCTGAATCTTCGATCATATTTTTTCAATGAAGTACATGACTCTATGACCTTTCCTATCACCAAGGACTCATACTTACATCAAAGATCCAACCAAGTGGATTTACATATGTGACACAAGTACCCAACCAAGTGGGTTTACACATTTTGACTCAACTACCCAGCAGTGGGTTTACACATTTTAGCTCAACTACCCAACCAAGTGGGTTTACAAATTTGAACAAGTCCTTACATGATTGAATATTACAATTTACATCATAGGTCTCAACATAACCTTTTCATAAAATTACAAATATGACTTTTTATAACCAAGACCAAAAAGACCTCAAGAGAGAGATCATATTTCAGAACCATCGTAATGCCAACAATGCATTATACTCAGCAAGGCTAATTCTCCCCCTGAAAATGTGCATCCACGCATCCTTTCCAAATATTAAAAACTCCTCTTTATCTTGCGCCTAGACACTGTGACCAATCAGCGAGGCATCTTCACCCGATATCAAGAGAATGAAAACGGAAATATAGGCTGAAACATCACCGGAGAAACCATCGATGTCGAGATACCAAACGACCTTTATAAATTTGTCTTTGAGAATCTTCCGACCCCAAAAGCAGGGTACCTTCGACAACCAATATCTGTCGGTTTTACGTATGTGAACTACTTGCTCTTTCTATACGCAAGCGTATTTCGGGATGTAAAGCATTGTCAATTTAATATTTATAATTTTTAATCGAATCACGATCCTACGCATAGCGAGAAACTATCTGAGATACCCCATGCGAGATATTCGAACGTTTCCCTGGGCAGAGGTTTGGTAAATATATTAGCAACTTGTTCTTTGGAGGGAACATACTCCAACTTCACCTTTTGTTCAAGCACTTGTTCACATAAGAAGTGATACTTGATGGGAATGTGCTTGGTCTTGGAATGCATAACTAGATTCTTTGAGATACTGATGGCACTTGTATTATCACACATAATGGAAATAGGAGGTGAACATTTGATTTGAAAGTCTTGTAAAGTTTGCATCATCTAAAGAAGTTGAGTGCAACATGATGCAGCATCCACATATTCTGCTTCTGTTGTAGATAAGGCAATAGAGTTTTGCTTCTTGTTGAACCAAGATACTAACCGGGGCCCCATATAGAATTCACCACCACTAGTGCTTTTCCGATCATCAACATTTCCAGCCCAATCTGCATCAGTGTAAGCATGAAGAGTAAGATTAGCATTCTTTGGATACCATATTCCAAAGTCTTGAGTTCCTTGTATATATTTGAATATTATTTTGACAACCTGAAGGTGAGACTCTTTTGGATTAGCTTGGAATCGTCCAACAATCCCAACTGCATGCATAATGTCCGGTCTAGTCCCAGTGAGGTAATGTAGAATTCCTATCATAGATCTATATTATGGTTGATTCACCGTAGGAGAATCATCATGAGAACTGAGATTACATCCGGTTATCATTGGTGTACTTACAGGTTTGCATTCTTCCATGCCATACTTCTTCATAATTTTCTTAAGGTATTTTTCTTGTGATAAGAATATACCATCTGTAGTTTGATGCACTTGCAAGCCAAGAAAGAATGTTAGTTCCCCAAGTAAGAACATTTCGAATTCTTGTTGCATAACAGAAGAAAATTTCTGACTCATAGATTCTTCATTACTTCCAAAAATGATATCATCAACATATACAACCACAATCAATAGTTTATCATTTACAATTTTTGTGTATAAGTTGCTATCAGCAGACCCCTTTGAAAATCCTTGTTGATGAAGATATTTGTCAAGACGATAATACCATGCCCTTGGAGCTTGTTTGAGACCATATAGAGCCTTTTTAAGTCTACAAACAAGATTTTTATCATTTCCCAAAATGAATCCTTCTGGTTGTTCTATGTAAAATTCTTCTTCTAGATCACCATTGAGAAATGCAGATTTAACATCCATTTGATAAACTTTGATTTGTTGAAAACTTGAAAAAGCAAGAAACATTCTTATGGCTTCAAGTCTAGCTACAGGAGCAAAAGTTTCTTCAAAGTCTATACCTTCTTATTGAGTATACCCCTTGCAAACAAGTCTAGCTTTGTTTCTTACAACATCCCCATTCTCATTTAACTTGTTTTTGAATATCCATTTAGTTCCAATGACATTTTTTTTATGAGGTCTTGGTACTAATTCCCAAGTGTGATTCTTTTCAATTTGATCGAGCTCTTCATTCATGGCTTGAACCCAACATTCATCTTTGCTAGCTTGATTGACATTGTGTGGTTCAATAGTGGATAGAAATGCCAGATAGCTAGAAGATCCCACAAGAGTCCTTCTTGTTTGTACACCTGATCCCTTATCTCCCAAAATTTGAGATTCTAGATGATTCTTTTGAACATATCTGGATGGAGCTTTTTCAGATAAATCATCTTCAGGTTCTTCATTGGGTTCACTGTTTATATCATTGCTATTTGATGTAGAAGGACATATGTCACCATCGTCTTCATTTGTTGTTTGTTTTTCTTCTTTTGGGGTTGCAGGAGACTCATCAATAACAACATCAATACATTCAACAATCTTCCGAAGTCTTTTATTGTAACATTTATATGCTCTACTCGTAGAGGAGTAACCAAGAAGTATTCCTTCATCTTCTCTAGGTTCAAACTTGCCAAGTTTTTCATCATTATTTTTGATAAAGCATTTACTTCCAAAAACTCTAAAATGCTTCACAGAGGGAGAATTACCATACCAGAGTTCATATGGAGTTTGTCACTATTTACACGAACATGTGCCTTGTTGAGAATGTTTACCGCTGTATGTGTTGCTTCTCCCCAAAATGTGTCAGGTGTTCCAGAATCATCAAGCATAGCTCTAGCCATTTGTTGAACTGTTCTATTCATTCTTTCTGCTACGCCATTTTTTTGTGGAGTGCCAGCTACAGAAAAATGTCTTTTTATGCCATGTTGTTCACAAAATTCAAGGAATTCATCTGATGTATATTCTCCTCCTCGATCAGATCTAAGACACTTGATTTTTAGATCTAATTCATTTTCAACCAGTGCTTTGAAGATCTGAAATTTCTCAAATGCTTCATCTTTGTGTTTAAGCAACCCAATCCAACACATTCTAGAGAAATCATCAATAAATAAGATATAGTATTTTTCACCACGAGGTGACTTTTTCCTCATAGGTCCACATATGTCGGTATGAATGAGTTCAAGAGGCCTACTTGATGACCCTTCCTTGGCATTAAATTGCACTCTGGTCTGCTTGCCGAATTGGCAAGATTTGCATGTGATACTTTCAGGTAGAGTAATATTGGGAAGACCACGAACAACATTAAGTCTGCTTGATTTGTTGATTTGAGAGAAGCTTAGATGCCCCAACCTTCTATGCCATAGCCAGTTTTCTGAAGATTTACTCAAGTAACATTATTCTTTGCAGTTCTTTAATACATACAGGTTGCTTGGAGTTCTTTTTCCTTTTATAATTGTTTTACCTGTATCAAGATCACGAACCACACATTCTTTTGAACTAAAGACAACTTCAGTTCCTTGATCACACATTTTACTTACACTTAACAGGTTATGCCTTAATCCATCCACATACATGACATCATTAGCTTTCACCTTTTCTTTTAGAAACACAGACCCTTTTCCCTTAATTACCGCAGGAGTATCATTTCCAAATGTAACCTTCTTTTCCTTTTCTAGAGCACTATATGCAAGAAGTTTGTTTTTGTCACCTGTCATGTGTCTTGAGCATCCACTATCAATGTACCATTGATTTTCTTCACCTTCTGCAAATAATTCTATGCCACAATTTTCAACCTGTAATTCCTTCTTTTTCCATACTTTGGAACTTGAAGGAAAATGCTCTTTTGGCTGAACTTTGCTCCTGCATTCAGATTCTTCATGCCCAAAGTTATTGCAATAAGCACATTCAACTTCACTTAGAAGAGGAGAAAAGTTGTTATAGGTATTCTTCTTTGTGTCAATATCAATCCTTTTCTTTCTTGCTTCTCTAGTCATGATGGTTTTATATGCAACACATTGAACAACTTTATGACCAAAATTGTGACATGAGAAACATTGTCCATTGAAGAAGAAATTTCTGCGATCATGAAATCTTCTACTTGGATTTACCTGTAGATTGGTGTTTCTTTGAGAGATATTCCTGTTAGTGTTCTTTGAGTTGAGATGATCATGCTTTACCTGCAATGAATTTTTATTCCCTTGCTGAGTGGCAGAATTTTGTAAACCAGCTGTAACTGCTTTTAGATAATTTGGTGCTGAAGCTTGAGAGGATTCTCCAGTATATCCAAGATCTGTTTTTATAAGAGGAGAACGTTGTACCTTGATAATCTCATCTAAGGTTTCAGATCCTTTAGCAAATCTAAGATTCAGAGTCTTTACTTTCTCAGAATCTTTTCTTAGACTTACCACTTCACATTCTAATTTCTCAATGTGTTTCTTTGCTTCTTCAACCTACTTTTCCAGAGTCTCTATGGTTATTTTCCTTTCTTCTAGGAGTATTTTACTTTCTTCTAAGTGTATTTTGAGTTGATTGTTTTCTTCAAGAAAATCATTGTCCTCTAGAGCATCCAAAAAAGTATCATTTTCTTCTCTAGATTCAAATGCCATGAGAAGTCTAAGATCTTGTTCACATTCTTCCTCACTATCAGATAACCCATCACTGTCTTCATGAGTATAGTAGCTTTTTCTAGTGTTAATCCGATTCTTATTCCTTCTTTCTACTTCCTTCCCTTTTGAAGGTGTTTCTTTTTTAGGACACTTAGCAGCATAATGACCAACTCTTCCACACTCAAAACATTTGAAAGGAAGCTTACCTCTGAACCGTCCTGTGCCAAGTTGGAGTTTCTTTACAAAATTTTCCTCGTCTTCTTCTGAGATATATCCTAATCCTTTTGCTTCTTGGACTTCTTTCCCTTTTGTAGAAGCTCTGAAGATAGCCTCTTTGACTTCAGATGGTCCTCCTCTTCTCATTTCATATGCGGTTAGTATGCCATGAAGTTGTACCACAGTAAGATTTTGAAGATCCTGTTTTTCTTCAAGAGCAGAAACTTTTGACTCAAATTTTGCTGTTAGCGATCTTAAAATTTTCTCAACCAAAGTAGATTTAGTTATTGTTTCTCCCAGATTTCTCATATTATTTACAACATCATAAACACGTAAAAAGAAACTGGCAATATTCTCATCACTATGCATTCTTAAATTTTCATATTCAATTCTGAGAGTTTGAAGTTTTGCACTTTTTACCTTTGCATCACCTTCATAGCTTAGAATGATTTTGTCCCATATCTCCTTTGTTGTATTCATTTGCATAACTTTGACAAATTCTGATTCAGTTAGACTTCCCGTTAGAGCATTGACTTCCCTTGCATTTGTTTCATAATTCTTCTTTTCAGTTGGATCTGTTGGTATTGCAGCTGGATATTGATATCCTTGTTCAACAATGGCCCACACATCTACTCCCATAGATTGAAGATAGGATCTCATCCTTATTTTCCAGAAGATTAAATTTCTTCCATTGAAGAGCGGAGGCTTGATAGATGATGTTCCATCTTGATTTCTCATCTTGCTTGATCTTCCTTCTAGCGGTTAAGATTTTTCAGAAGGTCCTGCTCTGATACCAATTGTTGGGAAAAATACTGAGAGGGGGGGGGGGGTGAATCAGTATTTAGTGCTGACAATAAAACTCTTTACTTCTTCTACTTTTAAACCCATACGCTACTTTACTGAACACAACTCGCGTATACACGCGGATATCCTTAAGGAAACTCGCGTATGTCCAGAGATCTAATTATGCAGTTATTTCTTAACTTAAATCATTGCATCATTCATTCATCATATGTTTAGTAAATAGTAAATAGGTGCAATAAGAATAGAACAAGTCATCACACGTAAGCAACACACATGAACACCAGGATTTAAGGTGGAAACCCAATTTGGGAGAAAACCACCGCTGCCGTCGTCTTAGTCTTCAATATTTATTATATAAAGAAAACTTCTTACAACCATGTACTAGCGCAGACTCATACCAGCACGCAGGCACCCACCTGCAGAAGGCTACAACCTTCTCTCATTTCGACCTCTCCCCGGAAGGGCAACCCCACACTCGTTTACCGACCTCTCCTTTTTCCTGGAGAACTCTGCCTTTGAATGAGTGCCCGACTTCTGCGGCGGAAAGCTTCCACTTTCATGCGAAAGACGTCAATCCTTAGATCCACCGACCGGACCCGGTTTCATCAGGAGCCAAGGCCCCGGATCAAACAACTTCAACACAACCCTTCACTTATCAACAAATATACTTCGCCCAATGCTTCAAACAGAACAGTGAAACCACTGTAACCAGAATATCAGAGATAACCCAGACTTCAGAATAGATATGCAGAAACACATTCAACCTTGAGCAATCATTAGTTCAGATACCATACACGCTTTTATTTAATCATACCCGCGTATACACGCACTTTTCATGAGACGAACCCGCGTATACATCTGTGTAATTTTTCAGATAAACCCTAACTTCCCATACGCGCTTTTTTCTAGACTGATCCGCGTATACACGCGCTTTTCACAAAACGAACCTGCATATAGATCTATAAAAGATAAACTTTGCAAAACAGACCAGATCTATGAACTTACCCAAATTTCTTCAATTTCTTCAACAGATTTGCGCTAGGTCTTCATCACTTCTTTTCAGATCATCCTAGAGATTCACCATTTCTAGATCAAGAGATCTTGAACTGTCATCATGTTCATAGATGCATCATAGATTCAGATATGTCAATTAAGAGCAGAGTTCAACCATGCAGATATACTTTAGAGTGAAATATTCATTAAAGCCCAGACACTTGCACACCTCTGCACTTATGATTTTCTTCTCCTTATATAGATTTAGCCTTTGTCAATATCATGAGCCAAAACCACACAACTTCCGATGGTATTCCTAGACGGGATCAAATAGATAATCAAGCACTCAATACTTTGGGTCAATATCATGGTAATGTCCCCTAGTTTTCTAAATTTAGAGCGCAAATGGGCATATGCTACTTGTTACGTACATTTCCGCGTACATACGCGACTTCCCCTTTACAAACCCGCGTATGCCTTGTGACATACCTTGTTCAACATTATTCTGGCACTTTCTGAATTCCTTTCTTCTGCTACTTCTGAACTGATCTGTAGATACATCATATTTACATCATTAACAGCTCATCAAATCAGTTTTCATCAAGGACAACTTCATCAAGTATGTTTCCTTTCTTCTGCTACGTCTAAACTGATCTGTAGATACATCATTTTCATCAACTACAATAGGTTTCCATCAACTTTATCAAGTCGGTTGCCATCAAGGACAACACTCTGCATCATATTGCCAACAAAGGAAGGACTGATTGTTCGGGGTGGACGTAGCCCAAACTGGGTGAACCACGTATATCTGTGTCTCTATGGTTTTATGTGTTTTGCATGCTTGTGTTTTCCACATATTTTATGTGTTGCATTTCTTTATAATATATAATTTTCTAACAATTGGTATCAGAGGCGAAGGTTTATTTGGCTGATAATCTCGTAGGAAAGAAGGGTTCCTAGTTCGAGTGGGAGAAATGGCAGAAGATGGTAAGTTTAGGGTCAAGAAATTTAATGGCCAAAACTTCCCGCTGTGGAAGATGCAGATGGAAGATTATCTATATCAGAAAGATATGTACCTACCATTGAGCGGAAAAACAAAGAAGCTGATGGCTATGACAGACGCAGAATGGGAGATTCTCCATAGAAAGGCACTCGGAACAGTACAGTTGTGCCTCGTGGCGTCGGTAGGCTTCAATATTTTAAAGGAAACAACAATAGATGGTTTGAGTAAGGCATTGGAAAAACTATATGAAAAACCCTCGGCCTCAAACAAGGTATTTATTATGAAACATTTATTTAATATGAAGATGTCGGAAGGTGGATCTGTTGTAGACCATTTAAATGATCTTAATACAGTTTCCAGTCAGTTAAGTTTTGTAGGGGTAAAATTTGATGATGAAGTTAGAGATTTGTTATTTTTGTGCTCATTGCCAGAAAGTTGGAATGGTTTAGTTATGGCCATTAGTAACTCTATCTCTGGATCTAGTACTTTAAAGTTTGATGATGTTGTCGGTGCTATCCTTAGTGAGTAAATGCAACGGAAAAGCTCCAGTGAGACATCGGGTAATGCTTTGAGTGCAGATTCTAGGGGAGGAATAATGGAAAGAGGAAAAAGCTCAGGATATCACAGTAAATCAAGGAAAGGAAAATCCAAGTATAGATTGGGGATAGTGTGCTAGAAATGTGGAAAGAAAGGACACCTAAAGAAAGACTGTAGATCTCGGAAGGGAAAAGAAGGAGACGCACAGCAAGAAAACAATAATGAAGCAAATGTGACAGGTGATGTGTTACAAGATGCTTTGATTCTTTCTTTCAAAAATGTTACTGATTCCTGGGTGGTAGATTCAGGGCCTCATTCCATGGCACACCTGATAAGAAATGTTTTCATGAATATATTCAAGGATATTTTGGACAAGTTCATTTGGGTGATGATAAACCCTGTAAAATATTTGGAATGGGTAAGTTTCTTGTAAAACAGTAGAATGGAAACCAGTGGCTATTAAAGGAGGTAAGGCATGTTCTAGATCTGAAGAAAAATTTGATTTCAACGGGGCAGTTAGGTAGTGAAGGTTGTGTGACAACTTTCACAGATAAAACTTGGAAGGTCACCAAAGGAGCCCTAGTAATAGAAAAAGGTGAAAAGGTTGGTACATTGTATTTATGCAATGGTATTTCTAACTTTGTTAATGATTTAACTTCCAAAGGAGAAGATGTAGCATTATGGCATCATAGGCTCGGACACATGAGTGAGAAGGGGATGAAGATTATTCACTCAAGAAATTTGTTGCCGAGTTTGAAGAATGTTGATTTGGATTTCTATGATAACTTTATTTATGGAAAACAGAAGAGAGTCAAATTTCACAGAGTTGGGAAAGAAAAGAAGAGTGAAAAATTAGAGCTTGTGCATACAGATGTATGGGGACCTGCTTAGGTATCATCTCTCGGTGGTTCTCGTTATTATGTTACTTTTATTGATGATGCAACTAGAAAAACTTGGATTTATTGTATTCAGAATAAATATGATGTATTTGATACTTTCAAGAAATGGAAAGCTTTGGTTGAGATGGAGATAGGAAAGAAGTTGAAGTGTCTCAGATCAGATAATGGAGATGAATATTGCAGTAAAGAGTTTGATAACTATTTTTCAGAGCATGGAATTCATAGAGAGAAGACAATTCCAAGAACACCACAAGAAAATGGCGTGTCAGAAAGGATGAATAGAACAATCATGGAGCATGCAAGGTGCATGAGATTGCATGTAGGATTTCCTTTACAATTTTGGGCAGATGCTATAGATACTATTGTTTATCTAATAAACAGAGGGCCTTCAAGTTCCTTGAATGGTGGTGTTCCAGAGGAGGCATGGATAGGAAAAAAGGTAAACTACTATTTTTTAAAGCCTTTTGGTTGTGAGGCCTTTTTCCATGTTATTAAAGAAAACAGAACAAAGCTTGAGGCAAAATCAAAAAAATGTACCTTTATTGGATATGGTGTTAATGACTTTGGTTATCACTTATATGATTATGAAAATCACAAAATCAATAGGAGAAGAGATGTAATATTCAATGAAAAGGTCGTGTATAAGAATTAGTTGAAGGAAAAGAAACAGGAAAAAGAAAACAAAGAATACAAAGTTCTTGATGAGATCACAGAAAAAATAAAGGTTCCTGAAAATAACAGTAATCAATAGCCACAACAACAACAACCACCACAATAGCAACATGCACCTCAAACACCTAAAAGTGGTGTCAGCATATCTACCAGGATAAGTAGACCCCCCTAAACGATACTCTCCTTCATTATATTTTTATTGTTGATTGATTCTGGTGAACCCGAATGTTATGAAGAAGAAATGCAGGTTGAAACCAGGAATAAGTGGGAACTAGCCATGGAAGAATAGATGGACTCCTTAATGCATAATCAGACTTGGGACTTAGTCAAGTTACCTGTAGGTAAAACTACATTGAAAAATAAATGGGTTTATAGGCTGAAGCAAGAAGATGGAGGAAAACAAAGGTACAAGGCTACACTTTTGGTGAAGGGGTTTGCACAAAAGAAAGGTATTGATTTTGATGAAATATTTTATCCTGTTGTTAAGATGACTTCAATCAAAACTATTTTAAGTCTTGTAGCAGCAGAATATTTTCATCTTGAACAGTTAGATGTAAATACAACATTTCTCCATGGAGATTTGAAGGAAGAAATCTATATGCAGCAACCAGAATGATATGAGGTCAAAGGGAAGGAAAAATTAGTGTGTAGGGTCTAACATGCAGGAAATAAACGTGCTCAAAATAAAATTGGCAAATTAATTTTCAATGAAGGATTTGGGAGTTGCAAAACAAAACCTTGGTATGAGAATAACTAGAGACACAAAAAATCGCAAATTAACACTGTCTCAGAATGAGTACATACAAAAGGTGTTGAAAATATTTAATATGCAGAATGTGAAACTAGTTAGTACACCTTTTGCTATCCATTTCAAACTTAGTAAGGAGATGTGCCCCAAGACCCAAGAAGAAATGGACTATATGTCTAAAGTTCCATATGCATCAACAGTTGGAAGCTTAATGTATGCAATGGTCTGCACAAGGCCTGCTATTGCACATGTAGTGGGAGTTGTAAGCAGGTACATGAACAATCCAGGAAAAGAAAATTGGATGGCAGTGAAATGGATTCTTAGATATTTGAGAGGTACCACAAATCAAGCATTATGCTTTGGTGGTTCAAACATTGATCTATAGGGATATGTTGATGCAGATATGGCAAGTGACAGAGATAACAAGAGGAGAAATACAGGATATGTATTTACTGTAGGTGGAACAACTGTTAGTTGGGTTTCAAAAATCCAAAGTGTTGTTGCACTTTCAACAACAAAAGAAGAGTATGTCGCTACTATAGAGGCTAGTAAGGAAATGATTCGGTTACAAAGGTTTATGGATGAATTGGGTAAGAAGCATGATATGGGTACGTTATACAATGATATCCAAATTTCCATTCATCTTGCAAAGAACTCATCATTTCATTCAAGGACTAAACACATACAACTTAAGTACCATTTCATACGGTCAGTATTGGAAGATGGACAATTGAAGCTGGAAAAGATACACACTAGCCAGAATCCTGCAGATATGCTAACAAAAGTTGTAACTAGAGAGAAACTAAGATTATGCTCAGTTTTAATTGATCTTCAATAATGACAATGAAGATGAGAAACAACCAAGTCCAAAGTGGTGTCATTTTCCAGCAAATGAAGCAGCAATGGAGTTGCTACAATTAGTCTCCAAGTGGGAGATTGTTGGGTGTGGAGCCTGATTATCTTGTTTATTTTGTATCACAGTGTTGGACCCCTGTACCTAAATGGGGCGGAAACGCTGCCCGTAGTTAAACGCTGCCTGAGGGGTCCAGGGTGGGCAGCTACGACTTTATGGAGCACCCCCTGGCGGGGGGTTTTGGGGACAACGCCCCTGAAGCTAAAAACAAATGTAAAATTTCCTTGTAAAAGTATAGTAATTTCTAGTCAATCTAGGTGATTCATTAGGCGAATGATATGATGGTAGAAGTTATGTTTAGTTTAGGGTTTTTTTCCTTATAAGGCAACCCCTCATTTTGTATGAGGGTATTGTATTGCGGCTATGTATTGTATGTGTATTCTTAGAGCGAGAAACTGATAGGGAGACTGTGAGAGAGAATAGAGGATATTACAGAGGATCTACTGTAGGTTGTGTCTCTTCATTTTTCTGGATAATAGAAAGGAAGGACTGGTTGTTCGGGGTGGGCATAGCCCAAACTAGATGAACCACGAATATCTGTGTCTCTCTGGTTTTATGTGTTTTGTGTGCTTGTGTTTTCCGCATATTTTATGTGTTGCATTTCTCTATAATATATAATTTTCTAAAAATTCTAATTAAAATCGATCATGGTATTGTTGTTGAATGCAAATACTAGCCATTGGTGATGCATTTCAGCTTGCTATTCATTTTTTCCATTGCTTGCTAATTCAGAGATTATGGTTACTTCTCTTGATAATTTTAACCACTTCTTCTCCCCCTGAGATCATACTTCTCGCAATATGGATTGTTGCTTAAATAATACCAATTGCACCAAACATTACCTACAAATTGTACAACGTACCAGGAAAACTCTTATATCTCTTTCTAAAAATAAATTCTCATTTGGGAAAAACCTTTACTCAATTGAACCCAAACAACCAATTGAAATAGCGATACCAATTGAAGGTTAAGGGACATGAAAATATTGTACCAATTGTGTTTCATTAATAAAAGACTGCTAGGAATAATCAAACTCACAACTTAAATGAAATAAGTGTATTTCACCCAAGATGAAAACCTTTCATTTCCTATGTAATATTTATTCCTAAGGCTAATAATTATTGCCTGCTATTGCTAAATAAAGAATCTCCCTCTGAGCCAATTCTCTCTGATATCCTGCAGCTGCTTCTTTGCATCTATGTGGGGACTGATCCTATGGACCTGACTTGGATGTGGGAATCTTTTCATTCCACACTTCTCCTCCAACCCATCTTCTTCTTCCCACAACATAATATATTGGTGTGTAATCCCCTTGAAATCATGTTGGTTTCACTTCTCCTCTCCTTTTCAAGGCCGATACATTTAAAATAAACAAATACTTTACTATAATGACAAAGGGGACTTGACCATACCTTTAACAATCAGATGCACCTTTCTATATATTCTTTCTAACTTACTGCATCTGACTTATTCAGCCTCCCTTGAGGCCATTATCTTCCTTTACTAAAGAGAAAAAAAGGATCTAATCCCCCTTAGTAGTTCATATTCCTTATTTTTCGAAACCTTCAATTGTCTAGTCCTAGCAAGAGCATTACTTTCAAGATTCTTCTTTTCCCTATTTGGGATCTCTCTTGACTATGCATGGATATATGAAACTTATTCTTCAATTCCTCTTTCTTAGCCCAATTCTTCTTGCTACATTTTTTCCTTACTGTGGGGTCTAATACAAGAGTAAGAGGATCATTCTTCTTAGTTTTCTTCTGATTTCTTTCTCCTCTTCTCATCTTTCTCTTTTGATATTGAGCATTGAAGACAACCTTGTATTCCTCTACTCCACTATTTATTCTTGTCTTCAAATCCCTAGTTGCTACATTTCCATGCATATGCTGAGAAGCAAGCTTCATTTGGTTGTTTATGTAGCATGCTACCTCATGCCCAAAGTTTCCATGGTTGTATCATTTGATATGGCTTAAAAATGGGGCAGAGCATTTACCATATCTGCCAAAATACTTGTCACGTAATCTAGTACTCAAATCATGCCTTATCCTAGCTACTTTTCACATTCTTGAGTTGTTGCTAGCCAACGCATATTTTTTTCTTACATACCATCTATATTCCATGGCTTTATGTCCAAAATTATTACAAGAAAAATAGTACCCATAAAAGGGATTTTGAGAACTGAAGAAACCTATACCTTGAGGGCTTTGTCCTTCAAGGGGAAAGGATTGTTGTTGGTTTTTCATATACCTTACATGGCAGTTTGCATTAATGCCTTGCTTTCCTTCTTGTTGCTGCTTAGAATTCTTTTTCTTCTCTCCTTATTGTTGCTTCTTAGCATACTTTTGTTGCCTTATCTTCCCTTGCCACTATTTCCCAACAACTTCTTTCCCTTTGTTGTTGTTGGAACCTCGAACTTCCTTTACTTGGTAAGTTGACCCTTCAACCTTCGCCACCTTGGAGATTTTTTTTATTTGAAACCAAAACTATCTTTGATGTGAGGGGATATCTTCTTAACAAGCATCTCATTCAAAGCCTTTTTTCGCTTCTCAAGCTTCTAGTATTGAGACAAATCTTTATGTAATATTCCAAATTTTACATCTATTTATTGGAGTATTAGAGTTCTTACTTATTTTTCTTAACTAAGTAAATAAATGGGTGGAGGGACCCATAACCCCTTAAGATGAATAAATCCACTCATAAGAGTGTGAACATGGTTAATTAGCTAATAAATCTACATCATGGAATAGTGGAGAAGCTTATTAATGAATCAAAGAGTGGGGATAAAACATCATTAATAAGAAGAACATGGAGAGATGAAGGAGTCAAATAAGATATAGGGGGAATCAAAGTAAGATAATAAAGAAATAAATGATGAGATGATGGAGGAAGTGGTGCATTAGTGCACACATGATGGAGAGGGTGAAAATTAAATGTAGAGATCATGGAGATCATGGAGAGACAACGTATTCAACATGGAGATCTATGTCCACATGTGTATCGCAGTTATGAGGTGGGCCAAGGCATGGGAAGGCTCACAAACTATATAATAAAGATGAAGGAAACATTAGAGGCAAGCTTTATTTTTTTTATTATTGATCTGTTTAGATCTAGATTTGTCATATTTCTATGCACGCTTATGTTGTTTAGCTAAGTCTGCAGAGCTGTTTAGCACAAGGTGTTCCCGAGTGGGAATCCCACCCTTACCCATGAGGGACTTCAAGTGCCTACTCTGGGAAGGTTATTCTGAGTTTCCATTCATCATCAGGCATTGGTGCCATATTTTTCCCACTCCGTGCAGCCCATACATATTCAGAAATAACGCATTTCTGCATTAGGGTTTGAGAGGAGGAGGTTGTCCTTCAGTATTCAGCTGAGGAAACGGTGGAGGATTAATCCTTGCACCTTGAGCTTCAAATTATATCATACTTCTAGAGCTTCATATATCAGGAATCAAGCCAAACATATCACACCTCCATACAACAACATTCTCATCAAGGATTGTGCAATCCATTCCTGTAAATCTAAAGGAGGAGGGAAGTTTCTAGTACTTCAGCTGGAAATCCAGTGAGGGATCTTCCCCTCACTTTGTACTTATTATTTCCATAATTATTGATCTTATCAAACATATTTTGTAGCAGGAATCATCCTCTCCCTCCCAGACAACACATTTTTTCCATTTGTTGTGTATGCAGCAGTTTCCATCTTGAGAAGAGGAAGAAGAAGTTAGATCTCAAGATTTTAGCTTGGAGATATAAAGGGGGATAATCTCTTCAAGCATATATATTATTGTACATCTTATTTCAGCCATATTTCATGATATTATGCTTCAGATCTACATGAACCAGTAGTCAAGGGATCAAACCCTAGGAGGGTGAATTTCTAATCTTCTTAGATATGGATTTCCTTTCTGGGTTATCTTGGGTTTCCATCATAGTGCCCGGATCTACAATCTTGGCATCATCATAGCTCTAGAGAACCATAGATATACATTTCCATTTCAGCCAACAGCTGTTAGATTATCATCAACTGAAGGGACAATGCAGTATACATCTTCCAGCAGTTCCAGTTATGCAGTTCCTGCTTTGGCATGATTTCGGGGTCATTCTAGGCCATCTCTTTGGCTTGAGTGCTTCTATTTTATGCATTTTTGTATCTATTATTCATCTCGACATAATAAAATGGCTCACCTATTATGTTTATATATGTGTTGTTCATCATCTTATGTGTACATAATCTGTTGTTTCAAATATTGTGTTTGTGTATTATTGCATTCTCCATTTTGGGATATTATAGTGGTATCAGAGCATGATCTTTGTCTCAGCTTGTGGAAATTATTGACATCACATGAAAAGAAGATAATAGAGATCTGTAAATAATGGAGGTATTAAGTTTTGTTTCATCTCTCTTTAGAAATATGAGGGATGTCTCCAAGGAGATCAATGAAATGAAGAGATAAAGGCAAAGAGAAACCTCAAGAAGGTTTCAGAATGAAGAAGGTCCCAAGACTTCTTATCAGCAGCAAACAAGACTAGAGAAGCATAGAGCTCCTCAAATATCTACTATGCCCACTTTCTTTGAAGAGGATGGAGAATGGTATGGATATAGAAGAAATTTGGAGCCTGAAACTCATGAGACTCAAAGTGATTATCTCAAAGAGTAAAATTCTCAGTCTAGAGTATTCAAGGAGAATATAACTCTCCAACACTTTTCCAACTCAAGGAAGAACATAGATCCTACAATAGTAATAGAAGGAAGAAGCACAATAGATTCTATTTGCCTAAATTTGATGGATCTTCCTCAAGCACTGCAAAGGCTTGGAGGAAAGAATTAGATGTATTTTTTAGGCTACATCCTATAGTTGAGAAAGAGGTTGTTCAGATTTCAGCTCTTCACCTACAAGGTGAGGCAAATGAATGGTGGTTTGGTCACATGGAGCATGCAAAGGTGACTAAATATGTAGACTTCTTTCAAATGATAGGGAATAAGTTTGATAGAAGAAAGCAAGAGACATTTCACAAAGAGAAATTTCCAAAGAAGTCAAAGGAGAATTTCATTCTTGTCACTCTGGACAAAGAGTCACTACATTCACCACCAACTGAAAAAGTACTTGTATTCAGAGGAGAGACACTTGAATCTTTGCAAGGTAGTCTTAAGATGTTGACATATAGAGTCTCATGCTTGATTCAGAAGATGCATGAGGAGGAGGAGGCAGATTCCAGTGCCAATACATTGATAGAAGAACATCCATCACTCTTAGTAGCAGTTGGAGGGACCATTTCCCCAGTTGAAGGAACTCTTGTGATCTTGAAATATGTTCCCAAATATTAGTTGATCCAAGGGTTGCAATCATTTCCATCCCATATTTTTTCAGTACCTCTTATTGAGGCTTGTGGTGACATGCCATCAAGGCCATTGCATAACCAAGGATTAGAGCAACATGCTGATTTGAAGCAACAACTTATCACTTCGAAGAGGAACCTTGATCTAATCAAGGAAAATATGAAGAGATATCCCATTTTTTCGTTGTTGATCTACTCTCAACCCTTTGAGTTGAAGCGTTGAGTTTCAAAAGATGGGATGAGCATAATCCTATGTACAATGTAGGACTATGAGTTCAACATTGTGCCTTGCCATGAGACAAAAGATACAACATTGCTAATAAGCAGCAGTGATGATAAGAGGATCCATTCATTGTTGGAGCATTCCAGTGGCAGCTTCACTCATGAAGCATTGGAGAGACATATGATAGATGGTAGACATCTTCAGATGGGAAATCTTTTCCCTTTTCAAGATGACACCTTCTCAATGAGCATTTTACAGCTCAAAGAGAAACTTATACTGACAACATATTCAGAACCTTATGGGTTTTGGAGGGCCAATGATGAGAGGATCTCATGGAGAGATCTCATGAGAGGTGCACTTCAACATATCATGGAGTGCAAAGATCTTCAACATTTTGAGAAGGTTGGTGTCCTACAATGGGAGGATACCAAGTTTATGCAGAATGAGATCCATCACCCACATTGGGATGAATGGATGTTGATGTGGAGCAAGAGGTTGCAAGGCCACTTATAGGACTATGAGACAGGACAAAAAGAAGCTTGGTTGCTCTTGGGTGAGTATGGTTACTACCCAACAACACACATTTCCATGATCCATGCCTTGCACAACACTGATGTATTGAAGGAGGAGGCATGGTTGCGTTGGCTTCTCTTGGGTGAGTATGGTTACTACCCAATGGTTCATATTTATTTGACTCATTCCTTGCATATCAATGATAGAATGCAACAGAAGAAGGCATGTTTACTTTGGTTGTTGTTGAGAGAGTTTGGCCATCACATGACATCTCCCAAGTTTATGTGTTTTGTATTGTTTGGAATATGGCATAACACTCTCATGATGTGTGACAGTGGAGTTTTTTTGTATTGGGCTAATATGACATTCCACATGTCAATCATTTTGTTTTTCTCCATGATTCACATGATTATGTGAAGAGGCAACAAGGGATCTTGTTGCTATGGTTACTCTTGGGAGACTTTGGCTTGATATACTCCTTTACTTTGCATGGTAATGTTGGAGGATGGCAGCAAGAGGCATTCCTATGATGAGTCTTATTGGGAGAGTATGGACACCATACTTGGTATGATGATGATGTGGTGGGGCAACAAGATGCATTGTTGTGTTGGCTCCTCTTGAGTGAAAATGGTCAACCCACTTGGTATGATGATGGTATGGTGTGGCAGCAAGAAGCTTTGTTTCAATGGCTTCTATTAGGATAATATGGTTTGACATATTTTATGTCTACCAATATATCTCTACTTCTTATTTTTCACAATGTTGGGATGATACTTGGATCCAACAAGGCCAACGGGGCTAAAGATGAAAGCATGGAGAGACATAGTCTACTTCATGAAGCATGGGATGGAGAAATGATTTGTGAATTGGGGCTTTCCTTTTTTGGAATGAACCACTTCATTTGATGTATCTCATGTATTTATTATGATGTTTGACAACATATGGTTGTTACTTGGTACTTCATTGAGGATGAGGTACATCTAACTACACAATTGGAGGTCACTCTAGACATTCTAGAGAGGCAACTTTGGAGATGGGCATGCATAACATATTGCAGCAAATGAGGATGCCATTTGGAAGAAGATAGATGGCTGGAGCATCTACTTTTGCAGTTGCTTGAGGACAAGCAACATTTTGGTAGGGAGGACTGTAATATTTCAAATTTTACATAGTTTATTAGAGTATTAGAGTTCTTACTTATTTTTCTTAAGTAAGTAAATAAATGGGTGGAGGGAACCATAACCCCTTAAGATGAATAAATCCACTCCTAAGAGTGTGAACATGGTTAATTAGCTAATAAATCTACATCATGGAATAGTGGAGAATCTTATTAATAAATCAAAGAGTGGGGATCTAACATCATTAACAAGAAGAACATGGAGAGATGAAGGAGTCAAATAATATCTAGGGGGAATCAAAGTAAGATCATAGAGAAATAAATGATGAGATGATGGATAAAGTGGTGCATTAGTGCACACATGATGGAGGGGGTGACAACGCATTCAACATGGAGATCTATGTCCACATGTGCAGCGCAGTTATGAGGTGGGCCAAGGCATGGGAAGGCTCACAAACTACATAATGAAGATGAAGGAAAAATTAGAGGCAGGCTTTATATTATTTATTATTGATCTATTTAGATCTAGATTTTTCACATTTCTATGCATGCTTATGTTGTTTAGATAAGTCTGCAGTGTTGTTTAGCACAGGGTGTTCTCGAGCAGGAATCCCACCCTTACCCATGAGGGACTTCAAGTGCCTACTATGGGAAGGTTATTCTGAGCTAGCATTCATCATCAGGCATTGGTGCCATATTGTTCCTACTCTCTGCAACCCATACATCTTCATAAATAACGCATTTCTGCATTAGGGTTTGAGAGGAAGAGGTTGTCCTTTAGTATTTCGACTGAGGAACCGGTGGAGGATTAATCCTTGCACCTTGAGTTTCAATATCAGCCTTCCAGATCTTCAGATCTATATCAGGCATCAGGACAAACATATCACACCTCCATGCAGCAGTAGTCCCATCAAGGATTACATAGTCCAGTGCTGTAGATCCAAAGGAGGAGGGAATTTTCCAACACTTCACCTGGAAATATAGTGAGGGATCTTCCCCTCACTTTGTACTTATTATTTCCATAATTATTGAGCTGACCAGACATATTTTGTAGCAAGCATCAACCTCTCCCTCCCAAGCATCACAATTTTTCCAGCTGTTGTCTATGCAGCAGTTGTCATCTTGAGAGGTGGAAGAAGAAGCTAGATCTCAAGCTTCTAGCTTGGAGATCTGAAGGAGGGATCAACCCTTCAAGAATAGATCTGACTGTACATATTATTGAAGCCATATTTCATTAGATTATGCTTCATATCTGCATGACCCAGCAGTCAAGGGATCAAACCATAGGAGGGTGAATTTCTAATCTTCTTAGATCTGGATTTTTTTTCTGGGTTATCTCGGGTTTCCATCATAGTGCCCAGATCTGCAACCTTGGCATCATCAGAGCTCTAGAGTACCATAGATTTTAATTTCCCTTTCATCCAATAGTTGGTAGATTATCATCAGCTGAAGGGAGATTGTAGTATACATCTTCCAGCAGCTCCTATTACGCAGTACCTGCTTTGGCATGATTTCAAGGTCATTCTAGGCAGTCTCTTTGGGTTGAGTGCTTCTATTTTATGCATGGTTGTATCTATTATTCATCTCCACATAATAAAATGGCTCAGCTATTCTATCTATATCTATGTTGTTCATAATATTATGTGTAGATAATCTTTTGTTTCAAATATTGTGTTTGTGGATTACTGTATTCTCCCTTTTGGGATATCACACTTTACCGAATTTTTCTAAGTCATGTATCAATTAGCATACGTCAATTTGTAATTTCTCATAGTAATCTTTCTTCTCACTCAGCTGAATCATTAACATACCATTCATTTTGCTAGCCTTTTTTTATTGATCATTTAGATCAACTATTATTTTGTTGAACTTTTCATTCTCAAACACATAAATTTTCAATTTCTCCTCTTTCTTGGGATTTTCCGCTGATAGGTCCTTGATCTCCTTTAGAGTAGACATCAACTTATTTCTAAAGTATATCCTCTAATTCATATCCTTCTCTTCACTATCAGAGGTGTTAGCTGAGTCACCACAGAGATCTAGATTCCTCTTTGTGACCATAGGATCTTCCATAGGTTTGAGAAGTATCCCATCTTCGTCACTACATGGGGTACTCTTATTTTATATTATGGATGAGAAAATTTCTCTTCTTCCTCTGAGGTACCCTCGTTGGATATTGCTACAAATGTAGGTCTCTCTTCAAAACAACTAGATCTATGACTATATCTATCTTGAAAGGAAAAATATGCACATATGGTGGCTCAATGACCTATCTCTTTACAATTATCACAAATAAATAGCTTACCTTCTGAGTCACATGGCCTCATTCAAGTATTCTTCTTCACCATCCTTGGAGTGAAGATTAGAATTTTTCTCACAGTAATAAATATCTTCAATCTTTTGAGCATCTTTCCTTTTATATGCCTTCTCCTTTTTCTTCCTTCTCTTCTTCGCATTATTAGAAACCCTCACATATTCAAGTTCACTTCATGAGAAACAAGTTTCTTCAACCTCCTCTTGAGTTGTGTACCTTTCTCCCCCATATAGAAATTGAAATTTTTCCAACATTTGCTTTGTTGACTCACAACTCCTCACTTTATCAGCATCAGGCTTAGTCAACCCTTTCATGATGATTTCATTGGCTTATGTATTGAACTCATTCGTCTCTCCATTTATCATAGACAACCAAATGTCTCCATTTACTATCATCAAGTAGGATTTCATTGTGATCTCCCAGAGCTCATAGTCTCATCCATTTGAAAATGGAACTCTTTTTTTTGTTATCCAAACTCGATTACACAATGTTTCCATTTGATCTACCTTCTAGCAATTAAGTTATTCCTAAAGTAACTTGGCTATGATACCATTTTTTGGAAACAATGTTAATATTGAGAGAGGGGAGGTGAATCAATATTAAGGCTAATTTTAAATTTTAATGCCAATTTATTTTTCTTTCAAACTTTTCAACCAACCATATAATCATCAACAACATATCATGTGGTAGTAATAAGAAATAAAAACATAAACACACATCATGATCACCATGCACATTGGACATGTTATGGCCTAAATCCACCTCAGGCTGAAGAAAGGCAGAGTTCAGGGTAACATCAAACCACGCTCAGTCTGGTAGCTAGCCCTACCAGATTAGGAGAGGGCTCTATCTGGGTCAATCTCAGAAAAGATAATCAATAAGGCTTGAGATGGCTCTGAAAAAGGGCTGATTTTAGGCTAGGTATATAAGTAAAAGAGTTTGAATTGATTTTGGGGGTTTTGTTGGAATCAAAGGGAAAGGCAGTTTTGGGTCCGGGGATAAGACCTAGTTTTTGAAGAATTCTGAATGGGGAAAGGAAGGAAATTGTTTTGATGATTTGGATTAAATGAATGGATAGCTCATACCGGTGAGGAGCTGAAGAGGGAAAGAGGCTCTCAAGAATCCTCTTCAAACAGATGAAAACATGAAAAATTAAACAAAACTCAAGGCAGAGCAAAGCAATCTAATGAATTCCACCTTTATCACTCATTTGTTTAATTTGAGAAGAAAGGAGAAGGAAAATGATACACATCAAAGATCAGTAAACTTACAATCACTGAGACAAACACACCATCAAAACATAAAGCCACATGGATCCCAAAGAGTGCTGCAAACCCTAGTCTATTCCTTTGCCAAAATTGCAGAGATGAAATGTACAATGAAGTACCAAGCAATCCCAAGTGTCCAATCCTGAAAATGACTGATCAATTACATGATATATAAAAGCCTAACTCATTCCCATGCCTCTATGGGTCGAGTTCATCATTCTAGGATTTGTTTCAACCATATCTAAACTAGGAACTGGAAAATAGGCAATGAAACAACTTGCCTCTATATGATAGGAAACTGATTCATTCACTTACATTTCACCTTTTGGTGAATGAATCTACTAGAATGAGTAAAAATGTGCCAAAATTACATCAAAATCATGAATTTACATCAATTTACATCAAGATTTACATGAAAAATTCAAACTAGTTAAAACTAGGCGAAATTCTGAGCTGCTGAGTGAAAAATAGGCCAAATTTCCCTATGCGTCGTGCCTGAAATCTCTATGTGTAGCACAACTTTGAGGCTGATTTTGAGGGCCTTCCCAAAGTCCAAATTGAGTGCATGATAGCTTTTTGGAAAGCCCTACCTGTCTACTTTCCAACCCAAGTGGAATTTATGGATTTGGTTTCCATTTATCCCTCCAAAAATCAAATCTCCCAACACTGCTTCCTGTGTATGCAAAAGGTGGCAGAAAGGCCATTTTTATGGTGTTTTTGACCCTTTAGGCAACCCATAACTTGATGAAATCCTTAGGTAATCCATAGGCATGCATAAATTTTAATAAAAAATCTATAAATGCAAATTTGTCCTCCAGAAGAGCTGCCAATTATAAGCGCGCGCCAAGTGGCGCTATGCGTCGGGCAGGAAAATCTGTTTTGAGACCAAAAACAAATCAAAATTGACAAAAATTTTCCCAAATTTCTTGAAATTTGGGCTGAAGATCCCTCATCAAGCACTATGCTTGGACAAATAAGCTTTGGCCAAAATTTGGAGCCTATCATGCCTTTTGTGACGCTTTAGTGCCCTCCTTAGCTTTGCCTTCAGGATTTTGACCCTCGCTTTACAAACATGATTTCGTGCCCAATAATGGTTCTTCATGCGCCACAACATGTTATTTTCCCTGTTTTCCTTTGCCAAGAGCTTCTCCAAATGGATATTGACCCTTTCGAGCCAAGTCGCTCGATCAACCTCTATCTCCCGCTCAATTGGTGTCATCTCAGTTTGGCTTCTTTGGGCAGCCTGCCGGTTCTCACAGATGTTTTGCAACTCCATGATTGTATGTTGATCCTCCAACTATTTTTTTTGTTGCTCCAAGTATTTGATCACCCATTGGGCCCTATGCAACTTGACGGTCAAGGTATCTATCTCTGCCTTCTGCTCCTGAATGGTCTCTCTCAACTTTGAGCTTGGAGAGCTCAAATCCTCATCAATGAGTACAAAATCAATATCTTGGCCTCCTGAAGGGCCCTCATCCTGCATAGGCCTCTTTCCTCTATCCTATACCTGTACCTGTGCTGCTAATGATGGCAACGAGACCCCTTCCATCCCAGTTGGAGATAATACTCATCGGGCTGCTGCAAATAATCCTCTCATGCCTCTCTGATAAGTGACATATGTTGGCACACTAATAGTCTCTGCCTCCTAATCTCCATACTGATGTGAGGGTTCACCTGCATCACGAAAAACCTCTAGAGGAACCTGAGGGGCTGTGAAGAACTCATGGGAAATGAAATCTTCCCATGAAATACCCTGCAATCCAAGCTGATGTACAACAATGATCTTGATGAGCGCATAGTGATAAATACTGTTGTGTTGCTGCTCGGGAGTCTTCTTCTGCACAAGAGTGGTCATTCTATAGATGTTTTGGCACATGAAATAAGGAATGTTCATCATCCTCACTCTTATGAAATGCATCAATAACTGGATGTGGTAGGCATAGAGGCGTGAGAACTGGCCCTCACAACTGAAGTATCTGATAATGAGTTTCATCAATGATGCATAGGACTCCTTCAGGAACCAGAATGGGAATGCTCTGCTGAGCTATCTCACATAGTCAGGCCTGATGTATGGTTCATAATGCACTCTGTCCACCTGCTTTCTTTTGTTCCACTGTTCACCCACATTCGGTATTCTTATTGCTTGGGAGATGGTTTCTGGTGTCTAAGTGAAATTTACACCAGCAAGAGTTACCTGACCATCACGCAAATTCAATACAAACAAACGAGCCAAATCCTGATGATAATGGGTCCTAGCAATCATTTCACAATACTGAAAGCATGACTGTTGTTGGAAACATGCCATGGCAAATGGGCAGGCCTGCAATTGATTCAATGAGGTGGGCTCTTCTCTCACATATTTGCCACCTTTACGAGGCCTTCTCGGTGCATGTAGCTCAGTGGTAGAATCACTATCTATGTCATATGATGAATCAGTGTCTGTCTCCATGGTGTTTCAAGATCTATGTTTGGCTTGTATGAGATGAAGAATGAGAATTTGGTGCTTTGTTTAAACTACCAAATATGTGCCAAAGGGAAGGGACTGTGGGAGAAATAGGACAGTGGGGACAATGAGGTCTTGTCAAGTGATAATTTTCCTTTTGGGATTTTGACAAATGTAAGAAAAATGGACAATTACTTGATTGTTTGGGTAACTTGGGGTTTTGGGAATTTTACAAATGAAATGGGAAAGGGGGAATGAAGGTGAAATGAAATGGCTTGGGATGGGGAAATAGGGCTTTAGGAGTGAATGACTCTTAGATATGTGAGGGGATGGTGCATTGATGAAATAACAGTGATGGGAGAGAAAAAACAAGGGAGGAATGGAATATGTGGCACAAAACTATTTTAAAACACCAATTTCAAACCCTAAGAGAGCAATTTTTAACAAAGGATATGTTTTATAATTTTCCATTCAAATTCTCATATTCCTTATTTCAAACAATACCAAACACTGATCAATGGCAATTGCAAGATGATTTGACTTACTTGGAGCAGAGGAGACCATTTTGTTTGATGTTTGAGAGAGATAGCAAGAAATTTTGAGTTTCGGCCCTGTGCGCCGCGTGCACAACCCAGTGCATCGCGCTCTCTGTGTGCGCTGCGACCTCCACCCAACGTGCCACGACTGTCAATCTTACCCACAATCCGCCTTTAAAACACTATTTTTCTCTTCCACATTTTGGCTCGGCTCAATGATGTCTCTTGGTGTGCAAATGAATTGTTTGAAACCCAAAAATATCTTTTATGGCAAATAATTTGATTTTTGCTTCTTAAAAACCCACTTTCTAATTTTGCAGACTTTGGCACTTTTTAAATGAACTTTGTTTTTGTTTCCTTTTGATTTTTGGACTGATGATGAATCTCTTTGACTGTATTTGTGGGGATAGATGGCATGGTGTTTGGCAAAGGTGACCAGGGCTGCGCCTGAATTACTTCACAACTGAAACAACTTTGAGAATTACATTACATTTATTACAAAAGATGAAATTGATGATTTTTCTTCAAAACAGTGTTTTGAAGAAGAATCATTATCAAGCATTATGACGATGAAATTTTTTCCATGAAAACTTATTTGAAGCTCCCTCATGTGCCTGCTGGCATTATTAGACATTTTGCAGACCAAATTTAGCGAAACCCTAGACCTAATGAACCCTAAAACCCTAAAATGACTCTTTGCCAAGCAAGAGACCAAACATGACTGTAAATGACTAAAAATGATTTTGATGAATAGAATTGGACCAGTAGGTACAAGACATGAGGAACATGAGTAAAAATCCCCCCTACCGTCAGAAGATCCATGCCCCTAAACGGAATGCAGCTGACTGAACTGAATGAGACACCTCAAATGAAATGCAACAAAAGATATTTTGATCTCTGACGGAGGAATGAGAATACGGACTCTAATAGGACACAGAGGTTTTACATTGAAACCCTTCCGAGAAAAAACCACCAAAACTTCTTGTTGTTATTGATGTAAAAATAAGAACACCTACTCTATTACACCAATCTATTTGTGAGCCACCACTCACAAGAAGCACCAACGCCCTTTGATTTTTTGTTAGCACCCACTAGTACGAAGCACCAAATCCCTCCTTTTCTATACACCTTCTTTGCTTACTATAAGCACCATGTGAAGCACCAACTTTGCATATTTATTAAAAACACCCAATTGCAGCTTCTTGGATTTATGCAAGCACCAACTTACAGGTGGCACCAAACCCAAGCCTTCTTCATACACCCATTAGAGATGGAAGCACCAAATTCCTATATGCAGTATCCAATGCACACTTAATAAGGAAGCTTACTACTCACTATACATGGAAGCCACTCTTCTTGATATCAGCATTGATCTCCACAACCCTTATCCCACACAACATTCTCTGTCCTCTTCTCACTCTATAGAATCTCCCTATTCCGGACAACAACATTCACTAACATATAACTCTCTCAACACTTTGTCCACACCATAACATCATACTTCTCTAGGCCCTCTTCTCTCAACAATACATTCAGCATTAGACCCCTTCCATTCCACAGGATCTCTTAGGGTTTCTTTCCTCTCCACAAGAAATCTTAACCTCTTCTTTGCAACATAGGCTCACTTGGCCTTACACAGTAGCGCACTCACACCCACGTAGCTCTCCACACATATCACTTGCCACAATTATGCTCCCCTCACAGTTCTCAACAACAATCCTTGGTTTTGTTTCAATCCCATGTTGTCTCTATCAGACATCACTCTGCCATTCACACTACCTAAGTGTACTCCTGCGTGGCTTCTCCATCCTTCTGTTGCATCTCTGGATTGAATTTTTTTGCTACATGAAGACATGAGAATGAGCTCTTGAGTATTCCCATGTTGAGACATGAATCCTCAGTCAACCTGCACACTTCAACAAGGCACTGTCCTTTTCGTGAACAAATATCCTGTCTCGGAGGTTCTAATCTTCATTCAAATCCTTGTATCACACAAGAAAGATCAGGGATGGCTTGTCTCAGATCATGACATACTCCATTAAATCACCCTGCGAATTGTGGTCCTTGATGCCTTGACTCAATTATCTTTGTAGTCATCATTACTCCAATGACCAAATCTCTTGTGTGAAGTTACTCTTATCTACTGAGTCATCCATATTAAATACACCTTTGTGCTACAATATCAGATCCCAATTATATCGTAACTTTTCATTAACGTGATATTACAATATTATGATATCGCAATATTTTGAGCCCCTTTTTTCTTAGCATCTTTTTTCATTTCCACCATATGACCAGGTGTTGTCACCGAAGACATATCACTCAAGTGCTAAGCCCTTTAGGATTATGTCGAGGCCCTATCTCCCTATTTTATCACTCTACGCCCTTGGTTCTTTGGGTCTCTATTACCAAAATCCAACACATTGGAGCTCCACATATCAAAGAATTCTCCAAAATGCATTTATAAAGGAGATACCAAATCCTAATCTCTAATATGTACTTCCAAAATGACATCATGCTCTCTTCATCAACCCAAGTGGTTTCTTCACAACACTTAGGTGCTAAGGCCTTCTCTCTGCCCTTGGTCCTTTGGGCTTCCACGACCAAGTGCCAATAAACATTGGAAGCCCCTGCTATCGGAACTGTCTTCAAAATGAAATTACAACGTAGTTACGAAAAACTCCAACCTCCGATATTTTGACCTTTTAGATGACATCATGTTCTTTTCATCATCTCCATGTGGCATCTCCATAGTGTTGACATGTGTCACTAGCATTTTCCCCATTAGGCCACTCAACAATGTTGAAATTGACTTCCACATGTCCTCCGTATAGCCACGTCATGCTGATTTCATCTTCCACCATCAGCTTCTAAGGGCCAATCACCTGTTTCCATGTGTCATGTCAGAGGAGATATAAAGGGTCCCTAGTTCTTGATTTTGCAAGGGAATTACTTTGTAAATCATCCTCCTCACAACATCAGTGCTTTTAAACATTTAAATAATTGAAAACTTTTGAAATCCAAAAGTTCTGATGTTCCAAGACTCAAGGTTCCAACATTACAACCTTCCGATATTCCAACCTTCCGAAATTCAGGTTTCTGATATTGCAAGGTTTCAAAATTCGGCCTAATCCTTTCCATGTACATCTAAGCTATATTTTGAATAGACCTTCGATATTCCAAGGTCGTGACCTTCCGAGGTTCCAATAATTTTAGCCTTCAGAAGTTCTAAGGTTTTGAACCTTCCTAGGAGCTTCGTGTAGAGGATCTATGTAATGTTCCACAATCGGGAATGCTCATGAATCATGCAATGAAAAATGCATTTCCAGCAAAAAATGCAATAAAACAGCGAAATTGACTCTTGGATCCCATATATTAGACAATATGAAACTTAAATCCAAGAATAGAGTTGAAACAAAGAAAACTAGGTGGGTTAAATAGATCTCCCACACCTAGGATTTCCAAAGAGTGCTAAAACCCTAAGACTGCAAAATGCCGGAGTAGCTGCTCAAGGGACTGCGAAGTCTAAGAGAGGGTTTACACATAATATCATAGGAGAACAATATATCTACTCATATATTGATAAATAATGTTGAAGAACAAAGATCTAATATCCTATACAAAATACAAAAGAAACCGACAAGGGTTTCTTGTCAAACACTCTACATACAAGATGTGATATTCAGAAAATTACTGAATCATCACTGCAACACTGAAGAACATGAGTGTAAAAGGCTTAAAGATGTATGATCTGATTTATATCCCTCAATTTATTCCTCCCATGAAAGGATGAACCTCTCAATCACAAGGAAACTCAGCAATGGAGCCACCAAACCATGCAATGAACACTGCCTCCAAAATAACGCACTCCCTAGCAGAAACAACGCTGGGAGGATATGGGAAATTTGTGGTCTGATACCACAGATCTGAAATAAGTCTTGGAGCTCTCCAAACATATCTCTCAAGTGAATTAAAGCTTCCTCCAATGATAAACTAGCTCAGAGACCGGGATTCCAATCCCTTCCACTGCTGCACCCAGCAACACTGCACAATCTCCGAAAAAGTTGTGATGATGAAGATGGATGAGGCTTGGCCTAAAAACCTGATGTGTAATTATGAATACAAACTCTCCCAATGAGGCTCCTCAAAGGAAAGAGGTGGGATTCCCACCCGGGAACACCCAGTGCTAAGCAACACTGCAACTTTTCTAAGCAGCAAAGCAGCAACAAGTCTTGGCAGACAAGAATAAGAAACTAAGACATGAAGAATAATGCTGAAATCCTATTCCTTATATAATAAATGAGTTTTCTTGCCATTTTCCCCACTCAATTAGGTTACTTCGAACCCAAGTTACATCTTCCTCTAAAATTGCGTTATTCATCCTTGGATTCCTCCTCCACTAAAACTGCGTTGTTGACTTAGTCAAAGCAGCTTGAATTTAACCCTATTCACACATGGAGGTGTCTTATTGAGCTATAAATAGTGTCCCCTTTCACATTTGGAGTATTTTATTCCTCCTTAGGAGACTTATGGGCTTTTCTCCCCACTTATTCATCGACTAGAGCTACTACTAACTCTAATGTTCCATTTAGCTTGGAGACTAAAATTTTGGAACATTACAGTCCTCCCCTCCAAAATATTTTCTTGCCCTCAATAAAATGCATAAGGAGAACAAAATATCTCCCCTATTCCTCATGTCGCCTCTATCAATAGCTTCCATCACTGCATCAAGAGAATCTACAAATATATTGTCATCCAATGCTTCCTCCCAAGTGTGCAAAACCAAAGTGTCTGCATCAATCAAAGGTGGAAAGTGTGAATGGAAACATGCTAGTTGTCCCATGGCCTCCAAAAAGTAGGAGTGATGATCATCATGGTGAATGAGTGCCTCCCTCACCCATGCTATCATCCAAATGAAGTGAGTCACCCCCCAACATGGTAACTCATGGAAAGTCTCCTCCACCTTGTGCTCCTGAAATGTAGGTGGGCTGAATGAATGTACATGATAGGAAAGAGGGCATATACCACGTTGTCTCCCTCTCCACTCATGATAATTGTAGAGGGAATTTTGATCTTGTGCTGAAACATGATGACCCTCCACTGGCAAGAAGAAGATTGAGCCTCCAAGGACTCTTCCTCCAAAATCATGAGACATGCCAACCCAAACCATTCCATTCAAGATGAATGGCACATCATCACCACATGGCATCCAAATCAGAAAATGGTTGAAGGTTATGTGAAATTTTGGATGATACATATGGTCTCTCTGGTGGACACAACGTAGTTCTTTCAACTGCTGATGTAGAGCATCAAGTGGCAAGTGTTCCTGCAACAAGTTACAAGATGGATATGTATGTTCTCCCAACATGGGGAAGTAAGAATCAATGCCTATCAGCTGTTCATAGATAGGATAAAAATACACTTGCCCAAATTCATGTATAGAGGGGCTACTATCATCATAAACATTGGCCCTAAAGTGACCATGAAACCCAAAAGTACTCTTGCTCTTTTGAGGAGAAATTCACTGTTCAAACATGGTGAGAAAGTACAAATACTCAATGGAGTAATCAACAAGTACAGAAATGCATTCTCTACCATACATAGTGAGTTGGATGAAAGTGAGGCCCTCCAATAAGTCCTCACATGAGAATCTTCTCATAAAAATCTGCAAGAAGAAGGGATACCTCCTCTCCTTGGAATATTTTACCCATAAGAACATGCTCCTATGTGACAATGTTGTAGGCCTTTGTAATAAGGCTCCTTGACTCCTCTCTTTGACAATCCATATGCCAAATTCATCCACCATCATGCTGCTATGTGAGAATATCTCTAACCTACATGGAAGTCTCTCATGATCCTTCAATGCTGAAGGGTAGCCTCCTTGCACCATGAATGTGCCTCTCTTCTCTTCAGAAATCTCATGAAAAGTATGGGAAAATTTATACCCAAACTCCTCCAAGTGAAACCACAGTAAAAACAACTCCTGCTACTTCCTCATCTCTCCCTCATAGAAGCCATATAGTAAAATCATGATGGTTAACTTGTATGATGCCCCAACAAATAATTTAGCCATGAAATTCCTCCTCAAATTCTCCAAGTGGTTCCACCCACAAGAAGAGAAAAAGTGTAATGTGGCAATCATGGTTTTCCCATGGTTCCTCCTACAATGTACAAAATATAAAGTGGGGAGAGTCATGCTCCCAATGGGAATTTCCAACCTTAAGCCCACTCTCCCAACAAATCTCCCCATGAATATCTATATATATATATATATATCATCAACATATGGAAGCAAGGTACAATGAGAACAAGTTGCCAAGTGACAACCGGAGAGTGAATCGTGGTCCCTCTCATGGAACCAGCATAGTGCATCCTTGGCCTGCATCAAGATAATAAATAACAAGTGCTTTTCCAGCCACTCGTTTGCTTCCATAGTCATCTCATAATATGAAAACATGATGTTACAATATGGTGTCATTGGTGCACACCAAGAGACATATGGCTTCCTCCACAACTCATAAAAAAGATAGCCAAGATCAATGCTACAAGTATCTGCAAGTACATCATCATACAATATGCAAGAATAAATGTTTCTTCTTGTTACATCATGCTTCTAAAATAAAGGAAAGAAGTACAATACAAAACATGAAATGATACCTCCTCCATTATGTACTTGAGGTCTTGAGCTGAAATGGCTCAACAGGAAATTCTCCCTCACTCCCAATGAGTAGGAAGGTGGCTGTGACATCCTCTCTATCACCGTCTGGGCTATGCATCTCTCCATATGCTGATATATATCCTGTTGGATTCCCTCCCAAGTGAACTCCTCCATCAAATGGAAATATGCATCAAAGTGCATAGAAGAGAAGTCCTCATGTGCTGCATGTAGCAGATTCTCCTTGAGACTAGAAGATCTAGTCAAGAAGATCCTGCCATAGGAATAGATGACCACATCATCCACCATGTATCTGTCATCTCCATTCGGGTCATCAAAAATCATGCATGCACCAAGATCCTTGGATTACTCTATCAAAAGCTGAGATCTCCAATAAGTATCAATCCTCCTCAGTGACAACGCTGGTCATCTGGCATGTGAAGCTCTACTCATGCTGCTACTTACTACTTTGACATTATCCATGCCAAATTCCTCCTCCAAACTCTTCACCTCTCAAAAATCCAAGAGTGTTGAACCCAAAGATAAGATATCTCCCATCAACTAAAGATCAGGCGGCCTCCCAGGTGGAATGCCTCCATGTAGTGATACATCAATGTCAAGAGTAGACTGCTCATGTGGTTGGGCAACCTTGCCCTTGCTCTCATAGCACAATACAGTCTACCTCTTATTTGCACTAGCTTTCTGAAATAAAGAAGGGTGTGTTCTTTTCATCAACTGATGTTTCTCTTCCTCCCTACCTCCTCCATCCAGCTGCAATTCTGCACAATCATGTTGTTCACTGATTGTGCTTGGACCTCTATGTATGAGATGCTGGGGAACTTCTTGTAAGGATACAAGAATCCATCCTGTTGGAGCATGTGCTCCTCCCTCCTCTGCATGAGTCACTAGATGTGCTCTAGATGTGACAACGTTGTTGCCCTCTTCTTCATCCATGTGTGTAGGCAACATCTCAACAATTGGATCCCTTTGTGAAAAAGTGATCCCCATGCCCTTTTGTTCAAGAATATGAACTGGAGGTTTTGCTTTTAGCAATGTGTAATGCAAGACATCAACTCCTCCCATGGTTTTCTGAAATGGATTTTCCTCCATCACATGCAAGGGTTTTGTTTTCTCAAGTTTCCTTGCTCATGTGTCTTAGGAAGTTTTTCACCAAACCTCTCCATCAATGTTTTAATGAATCTTGCATAAGAGAAAGTGTTGGCATTATTTAAGGAATAAGATTAAAAAATACACCATGCATGAGCCTTACCTCTGAAATGAAACGTTGCAACTCTGATGGCTTCATCTTCGGAAATGTGGTGCAGCTGCAAATAGGAGTCTAGCTCCTTCACCCAAGCTCCAGCTGAACATGTAGGTGATCCAGAAAAAGTATATAGAATAAATCTATCTGCATCCTGCTGCTTGCTCTTCTCCATCTAGATCTTGAAAAACTCCTGGAAATTAGTATGATCTCTAAACCTCTTAGTTTCAGATTCATACTCCTGCAGCAAATCACTAAGAGTCTTCCTCTTAGGCATTTTTCCTCCTCCCATCCATCTCAAGATAACTCTGGGCACTTTATTGTGCTGTGAATTATGGTGTGTAGCTGCATGCTCACTCTCACCATATGCAAGTCTAGATTCATCTCTAGATTCAACCTCCTTTGGGGATCTCATCTCCAATCTCATTTTCTGCAACTCTCCTTGAAATCCCTGCATAGATTTTGGAAGAAGCTTTGTGAGTTTGTCTTCCTTTTTCCTTTCACATACTAAAGCTTTCTATATTCTGTCCATCTCTCCTTCCTTTGATAACTAGATCTCACAGGCTAAGCTAGAGATCATGCTTTGATACCACTGTAATGTTCCACAATCAGGAATGCTCATGAATCATGCAATGAAAAACGCATTTCCAGAAAAAAATGCAATAAAATAGTGAAATAGATTCTTGGATCCCATATATTAGACAATATGAGACTTAAATCCAAGAATAGATCTGAAAAAAAAGAAAACTAGGTGGGTTAAATAGATCTCCCACACCTAGGATTTCCAAAGAGTGCTAAAACCCCAAGACTGCAAAATGTCAGAGTAGATGCTCAAGGGACTGTGCAGTATCAGAGAGGGTTTAAACATAATATCATAGGATAACAATATATCTACTCATATGTTGATAAATAATGTTGAAGAAAAAATATCTAATCTCCTATACAAAATACAAAAGAAACTGGTAAGGGTTTCTTGTCAAACACTTTGCATACAAGATGTGACATTCAGAAAATTACTGAATCATCACTGCAACACTGAAGCACATGAGTGTACAATACTAAAATATGTCTGATCTCATGTATATCCATAAAGGGCTTCCTCCCATGAAAGGATGAACCTCTCAATCACAAGGAAGCTCAACAATGGAGCCACCAAACCATGCAATGAGCACTGCCTCCAAAATAACACACTCCCTAGCAGAAACACCGCTGGGAGGATATGGGAAATGTGTGGTCTGATACCAAAGATCTGAAATAAGTCCTGGAACTCTCCAAAAATATCTCTCAAGTGAAGGAAAGCTTCCTCCAATGAGAAACTAGCTCAGAGACCGGGATTCCAATCCCTTCCACTGCTGCCCCCAGCAACACTGCACAATCTCCGGCAAAGCTATGCTGATGAAGATGGCTGAAGCTTGGCCTAAAAACCTGATGTGTAATAATGAATACAAACTTTTCCAATGAGGCTCCTCAAAGGAAAGAGGTGGGATTCCCCCCCAGGAACACCCAGCGCTAAGCAGCACTGCAACTTTTCTAAGTAGCAAAGCAGCAACAAGTCTTGGTAGACAAGAATAAGAAACTAAGACATGAATAATAATGCTGCCATCCTCTTCCTTATATAATACATGAGTTTTATTTCCCTTGGACCCACTCAATTAGGTTACTTCCAAACCAAGTTACATCTCCCTCCAAAGTTGCGTTATTCATCCTTGGATTCCTCCTCCACTAAAACTGCATTGTTGACTTAGTCAAAGCAGCTTGAATTTAACCCTATTCACACATGAAGGTGTCTTATTGAGATAGAAAGAGTGTCCCCTTTCAAATTTGGAGTATTTTGTTCCTCCTTAGGAGACTTATGGGCTTTTCTCCCCACTTATTCATCGACTAGAGCTGCTGCTAACTCTAATGTTCCATTTAGCTTGTAGACTTAAATTTTGGAACATTACACTCTACGAAAATCTCTACTGAGTTTGGAATTGCTGCCAACTTTAGCTATGCACTAAGACTCCTCCAATCACATTTTAACTCTTCTATCATGGAATTAAGTCACCAAAATTTTACTGGGAATAACTCTTGATCTAGGAGGCCATTTGCAGACTTCCACATAGGCTTGGAAAGTTCTTTCCTGGCACTAACCAACTTTGCTAACTCTAAGAGTATATGAGCTGATCTCTTGAGGAACAAAATTCTCAAAATTATGGTACTCATCATAGTCATCATTTATGGCTTCTCCAATAGGCCTTCTTCTATGGTGATTCTCTACTAGATACTATAGCAACCATAGGAATCCCCCTGAACTTGACACATCAAGCATATCAATGCTAGCCCAATTACCATCATAGCTAGTCTATGGGGCATCGAAGAAAAAATATGCTACCACAAACATCCATACTAGTATGTTTGACACCAATGCCAACACTCTTGCCCAATATAAAACAATGTTAACTTCCTAACACATCTCCCAGCATGATTGTTGACATCAATGGGAACATACTTGCAACCACTATCCATCCAAAAAATTCCAATTGTCCAACACATTCATTATGGCCCATATTATGGATCAAATGATAGATAATAATAGTGTGGTCCCCAAGAATGAGCAGTTCTTGAATATTCTCTAGTTTTCAGAGATAGAACATGTAAAAGGCCATACTAGGCATTTGCTTGATTATTGGTTGGTTTTTCCAAACCCCCCCAAAAAATAGATTTTTAGTTTATCAACAAGGTGAAAAATGAACCCCTTGGTTATTTTAATTATTAAATAATTAAATTAAATTAAATTAATTAACCATTTGTTTAGTTATTTCATAATAGCTTATTAATTTATAATTTTCTTAATAATAATTAGTAAATTATTATTAATAGCCAAGAATTATTATTATTAACCATAATATGTATTAGAAATTACAAATATTAGTAACTGGTTAATAAACGAATATTGGACCCACGAAGGGCAACTCAATTTCCAATGGTTGTGTTATAAAGTATTATGTAAATGATGAAATTCAAGGTTGAAATCCCAAGTACTAAGACATGAATACTTGAAATATTTTCTTCTACAAATTTATATAAATTTGTGTTACATAGTTTATTATGATAATTTTATCATAAAAAGTAGTGAATATTATACGACTATGTTACATAGTTTATCATGATCATTTTATCACAAAAATAGAGAATATATCCATTAAAAGTAGTGAATTAAGTGATTTTCTAGTTTCTTTTTTTGAAAAAACACATTCTAGTTAAAGTAAAAAAGTTTTAGACTTACCTTATAATTCCAATTTTAATGAAATATGTGTTACGTGGAAAACCTCCCAACCTCCAACCCAGGGGGGGTTCCAGAAACATGACTTTAATCCATTTTCTGCATTTTGACATAATTCTAGAGGTCGATTTCTTTCCTAATTTTTCTAGGATTTATCAGATCCTCTCAACCATTGATAACAACACTTGATGGCCAATGAACCTCAGAGAAAAATCTTAGGAATGAATTTAAAAATTTTCCCTCAAGGAATGAAAAAAATTGAAACACTTCTAAGAGTAATTCTCCCTATGAACACAAAGAGCAGAATAACTCTTCAAATCTAGAAAAACCTACTTTCGTTGGCTCTATCATCCCCACCGATTGAACAATAATGAACATTGATTCAACATCACTTGGATATACTCATGTTTAAGTAAAAAGGATGCAAATATAGGGATTATACACAAAAATTATACAAAAACCCATGACCAGGCTTGTTGAACCCTTAACATTCAAAAATCACAAGATGACAAACATTCCACAGTGACCATTGGCCTTACTGTGCAAGCATTTCACTAGTGCAATTCTCTACAACAAAATGTTAGCATAAGGCCATTAATCCCATGAAATTTTCATCCTCATCAATACATCCTCATATGGATTATAACCAACCATTCAACATGTGTACACAAGTAAACTAAGACTTGTCATGAAAACCAAAAGCATATCACTCGTTCACACTTTAACATGAAATTCATACAATATTATGTAAAGAAGAACGTATCTTGGATTCATACTGAAGATGGCCAACAAGGTTTGAGACTACAACTCTCCACCCAACCATAGACAAGTTGAAGTGAAGCTACTTGTAGTTGTCACCCTTGAGACAAATTCTAGGGACTGAGGTGGTCTTGATCAAGGGAATGATCACCAACTTCCAGCTAAAAAGGGACTCTAGAGGTCCTTCCTACCTCTAGCCACCATCTACTCAATAGTTAACCAATGCATAGGAAATATAGAGATTTTCTACCTCCACCCTCCAACTATCCAATAGTAGTCAACTATGCACAAAGAATCCATAGGCATGTTACCTCCACCTTCCAGCTATTCAATAACATCCAAATAAGAACATGGAATATAGAGGCCTATTAGCCCCACCCATTAGCTATCAAATAAAAAACACACACTCACACTCCAAGGAATTGAGAGCTTCACCTCCACCTTGGTAGCATGCAACACAATAGTTCCACCCAGTAAAGGGAATTGAGAACTCACTACCCATACAAGAAAAGGAGACTCCAAAATTTCCTTTACCAGGAATCCAACGACTAAGCCTCTACCTTGGGCTATCAAGGGACTCCAAATAATTCCATCTCCACCCTCCATCCCCCTGAGGTATCATGATATTTACCCTTAGCTGAAGGATAATTCCTCCCATACTCCTATTGCTCAACCAAAGGTATGATAGCCTTCTGAGATTGGTGAAATAAGCGAATGTCCTCTAATTCTATGTTGGTGTCATTGTTTTTCTTATGAGGAAACCTCCATACCTCTACTTTCCATGATGAGAACCATATGCCTTTCCCCAACAGACATGGGAAGTTCTTCATGGTTGTTTTTCCCACAAATCCTACCCATTCTCCTTCCTTCACACATTGTTTTGAGTCCTTTCTCAAGACTCCTCAATTTCTTTCATGTGTGCCCCTCTTCGTTGTTCCCATTCTCTCACAGAATTCTTCCCTTTTCTCCCAAAACTCTATCTTCTTGGCTATGCATGTATTATCTCCCCCTTCATTATCCCTAGGAGGATCACAATATTACCTTGCTCCTTGAGTGTGTGTTGTCTCCCCTCTCCCAGGTTGACCACCTGGGTGTTTTTCCCAACTACACATGTAGCTCTTGTGCATTGAACTCTTTTTCCTTTTGTTTTCCCGCACAATTCCGAATATAGCATGGGTCACATCCCTTTGTTTTGCAGCCCATAAATTCATAACAACAGTCTCATTTAAAACACCATTCTGGTGCATTTAGAGCTCAACAGTCATTGTTCAATGGATATCCACATTGTCTAGTTTCTTCTTTTAGCATGTAAGCTTAATTTCCCAAGAAATTATCCTCCCTTAGTCCCTTTGGATTTTTTTTCCTTCCTCAGCCCATTTTAATTTTCAAAATTTAAATACATGAGGAAATTACATGGAAAGGTCAAGGCAATTATGAGTTGCGTTGTTATAGTTCTTATATGAAAAGTGGGTCAAAGAAGTGGAGTTGTGTAGGGGAAACATGGGACAAGAAACCCATCTTTGAACCTCATGGATTGTACAAAATTTGATGTGGCTCTTAAGGGGTTAATTCTTCAAATTGGCATAACTTTGTCCCTGGGGCTCAGAATGAGATGAAATTTATATCATTAGAAATATTTCGACAAGTATAATATGATGTCACTAATAAAATTTTAATTTCAAATGATGAAGAAATTTGATGAACCCATCCTCATATTAAACCTTGAAGGTCAGGTATAGTTACACCAAAAACCATAGTATGACATTTAGGGTGTTCGTTGTGTGAAAAAGTGGCATCAGAGCTCTGGTAAAAACATTAGACTTCAAAACGCTAGAGATGTAGCACAAAAATGAAATTACAACCTTGATATAGGGTGGGACTAGATTTATGGCTCAAAAATTAGGTTTGGAGTGCCAAAAAAACGTCGAAGGAATAAATTTTGGATATTTACTACATAAAGTTAAAGGTTTAAAAATTAGGCCTAGAAGGCTAGAGTGTACCAAAAGATGAAAGTAGAGCTCTATGATAGGGTGGTCTCTACTATAAAGTAGTAGTAGAGTGGCTTACAAAGGTGTCAATATACTATACAATGGTACCTACTACTACCCCAGTATAATGTGGTCAAAGAAAAGGTTCAACATTGGACTTGGATGGACCAAGAAGATAGATAAAAAAAGCATAGTTGCTAAAGTAATAGAGTAGAGGTTACAAAGAAAGGAGTACAACATAAAAGATATACAACATTGAATTGATATCATTAGGTAGAGAAAAATGGCTATACACACCCAAGCCTATGATATGTATATAATGAATTTATGACATGTTAGTAGATCTCTATTACGAGATTAAGGAGGGACTATTGAAAGATGAAACAAAAGAAAATATTCATTGGAATGTTGATTGTAAAATTTATAGAGGACACAATTAGGAACAAGTTGATTGTATGGCTAGATAAGCTAATAAAGATGCTACATAGAGTCTCATGGGGAAAAGGGTAGTGACAATAAAGTATTGATCAATATTTTGGTGAAAAAGAGTGTGGGAACCCTCCATGAGACAATTGTTGATCAAGTAGCATCTAATAATTGATAATAAATATGTCAATATGGTCTAGTATGTTCAAAACATTGAGTGGAAATCAGGTAAGAATTCCCCTCTTGAAAATAAATTTTTTTAAAGATATGAATTCATAAATGGAGAGTAAATCAAGGTCTAGCTTTAATTAATCTCTAGGTGACATTGACGGCGACATGATAATTCTATGATTTTTGGAATAAATGTTTCTTTATGGGTTTTTTTCATGTGAAAGAGGAAAACATGTTGCACCTATGAGACATACCATTAAATGGCTATAAGTTCTCATAAGGTAGATTGTTTGCACATTTCATAAATGTAGATAAATAATGAGAAAGGTGTGTGGTGCATAAGCATGTGAATGTGCATGAATGCATGATTGAATGCATAACATAAATGCATGTTTCTTATTATGCATATGAAATAGATTTGTAAGTAGCTAAAACGATTAGAGTTCGCACTAAATTGTGAAATAGAGATTATCACAGGGTTGGTAGACATTGCAAATTAGGAAACATGCACGTTGTAAGGTTGGATGCAAATGAAATGCCAAAAATATCACAATGAAGATATAGAGCTACAAAATATTAATACAACAACTATGTATTCTCACTCTATTAGAGTATATTTGAAACGTTGATTTAAATTTGATTGCATTGGAATAATAGACACTAATTGGGTTTTATGAAGTTGTTGTGTTATGAAGAATTGGGGGTTGAGTCTAGGAGAGGTGATAAGGATGATTTATAGCCATTGGTGAGAAAATAAAGCAGAGCATTGTGAAATTCGAGTTATGCAAAGAAAACTAAAAAGGGAGAAGCCTCGATTTTCTTCTTACATATATCTTGTTGAGAATGAAAAGTATTGGAATGTAGAAAATTATAAACACCCTAAGAATACTTTCATAAGTGATATTAAAAGGGATAATGATGTAGAAAATCCATGTAGATTCAAACTAATAATTGTAATACACTAAAACAATATACTTGAATCTACTCTACCAATTGTGGAAACCAATTACGATTGCGAAATCACAAAACATGAAAGATAAATAATTTCAATCACACATTACACAAACCCTGCTATATGTATATTGCATAAGACAAAAAATATGAGAATATTACGATGCTTTTCTCCAACCAGAGAATCCTCTGCACTATCTGTATTTCTCTCATTACTTCTTAGACAAACCATGGCCAATAATTAACCAATTTTCTACCCTCCAGGATCCCTATTTCCTTGAATTTTTAACTAAGGTAATTAGCCCCTATTAATTATGGAAATTATTAGTATGAATTGTGAAATACATCTAGGGCCTTCCTCTGACTACATGCACCACCTGTAAAATTTGGATGATTATACAACTAATAGTACACTTCCCTTGAGCTCCAATATAAATTGGGTATTTCTCAGAACTGACATGCATGAGTCATTTATGAGTGAATCATCAGTTATTTGATTGATCACTAGATGTGGTTCAAGTCCAAGTTCCACTCTTTGAGCTCTCACTAGTTCCTCCATCAGTTAGAACTAGTTAAGCTGATTTTAACTCAGATAAACTAATTTAATTAATTACAACTCAAAATATACTCAACCAGGGCTCCTATTTTGTAGGAGACGCTCTACATGACTTAAGTTGGAACCTCAACTCGAATTAACTAAACCAAATAAGTCACAATAAATTAATTAACTCGTACAATTTTTCTTGTGATGTGGAATTACAATTATGTTCTAATTTAATTCAAGGGAAAATTAAATTAGAATCTTTCTTGGTGCCATTCTCAACACTCCCTCTTAGCAAGAAAGGGATTATATGATACCCAAATCTTGCCACTATGGAACTCAAAATTGCCTCTTGACAGTGCCTTCGTCAAGGTTTATGCATCTTGTTCCTATGTAGGAATGTACTCTAGCATCATGATCTGCCTTTGCACACAATATCCGAGATGGTGGTACTAGATGTTAATATGCTTAGACCTATCATGAAAAACTAGATTAACTGAGATTTTTATGCAACTCTGGTTGTCACAGTAAATCAACGTATGATCCATTTGTTGACCAAACAACCCAACAAGGATATTCCTCATCTAGATAGCCTCACAAGTTGTTTAACTAGAAGCCATGTACTTTGCTTCTGCTGAACTGAGTGCAATTGATCTCTTCTCCCTATTGTACTAGGAAACTGCTGATGACCCAATACTAAAGATTCATCTTGATGTGCTCTTCCTATCTAATGGAATCCCTGCCAAATCTGCATCTGTGAAGCCTTACAGGTTCACTCCCTCTATTTTCTCGTATTAAAGAGAAAAATGAGTGGTGCCTCTAAGGTATCTCGACAAATGTTTGGCTACCTTCCAATAGAGCTTGGTTGGATTAGCCATTGCTTGACTAATATGGTTAACCACATAACACATGTCTGGTCATGTGTTCCCCAAGTACATAAGTGAACACACAAGTTTCCTGTAAATGATAGCTTCTACCAGTTCACCTGAAGTAGCATCTTCCTTCCTCCAATTCCTTGCTAGAGGAGTATCAATGGGTATTCTTCTCTCCATGTGAAACTTCTTCAGTATATCGTTGGAATAATTTCCCTGAGAGACAAACAATTTCCCATCTCTTTGCAAAATTTCCAAACCAAGGAAATAATGCAACAAACCCATGTCTTTTATCTAAAATTCTCTTGCCAAATCTTCTTTGCATGAATTTATCAGCTTCTCATCACCTGTTAGAATTAAATCATTGATATATAATACTATAGTCAATAATTTACCTTCAACCACAATATGGTAACGGTTCGTATCTGCTTCAATTTTGGTGAAGCCCAACTTGGTGAAATAGATGTTGATCCTGGTGTACCAAGCATGGGGTGCTTGTTTCATTCCATACAATTCTTATTTGAGTCTACACACACACGACTCTCTGTCAAAGGTCTCAAATCCTTTTGGATGCTCTATGTACACCTATTCCTCAATCGTTCTGTTGAGGAAAGTTGTCTTTATATCCATATGATGTATTTTCCATCCCATATGTGCTGAAAGTACTGGAATATATTTGATTGAAGAGTACCTTGCTAATGGAGAAAATATCTCCTCTTAATCTATTCCCTCCACCTGAGATAAACCCTTGGCCATAAATATGGCCTTGTGTTTCTCGACACTCCCATCTGCTACTTGATTCACCTTATACATCCACCTGGATCCTACAATTGACTTGTCCTCTAGTCTTGGGACAAATTCCCATGCACTATTCCTGATAATGGAGTCATACTCCTCTACCATGGCATCAACCCACACTGGTTGTTTGACTTCTTCCTCAAATGAGGATGACTCAATCTCTACACTCTCACTCATAAAAGCCATGTAGCCATTGTACCTATCTAGGGAACTTCTCTACCTGCGTTGTGATATGGACGTGTGAACCTCTCTGGTGCACTTCCTGCCATCTCTAGATGTCTCTGCATGAGTGTGTGCTTCAACTCTCTATTCCTTTGCTTGTAGTTGATCCACATCTTGAGGTTTTCCTTTTGGAGCTAACATTAAAGAAATTTTGAGGTCTAAAATGGGCCTCCTAAGAAAAATGTACAACCAAAATAAACCAAAATAAAATTTATAAGAACCAATAGGATTCAAGATGATGATGTCAACCATGGGTGATTATTCACCATTTTTGGGGTAAAAATATTAAAAAATAATAAAATAATAAAACTACTTTTTCAAATTATATTTTCAACTTATCTCCCTAAGGTTTTACTAGAATTTCGAGCAGGAGTACTCGTTGGATGCAAAATTTAATTCCTCATCCAAGTAGTATCCATGTTGCATACTTTCGTTGGAGCCTGCTAAACGAAAAATGAGAAATAATTGAAAAAATGAGATTGCAATCACATTTTTCATGTATTTATTATTTTTCGTGTAGCAGGGTCCATCAAAAGTATCCAACATGGCTAATCCTTGGATGAGGAATCAAATTATGCATCCAACGAATGTGCCCGCTTGAAATTTGGGTAAACCCATAGCGAGATAAGTTTAAAATAAGAGTTGAAAAAGTAGTTTTTTCTTTTTTCCCTCTAAATTTGATGATGTAATCTAATTTTGTTTTATTATTTCTTAGGAGGCCCATTTTAGACCTAAAAATTCCCCTAATGGAGCTCCCCATCTACATGCATCTGAAGCTCCCTCTCAAGGGAAATTCGCATGGCCTTCCCTTCATTTTAATTTCACATCTCTACAAATCACTATCAAACTGTGAGATGGTAGGTTCACCTGGTAGTTGTGAGGTGTATCAGTGTTCCCCACAAATATTCCCAACTTTTCTGTTGGTTCTATCTTTTTCTGTGCATCCTTGGTAACATGAAAATAAACTGATGAACCAAAAATTCTAAAGTGTACGACATCTAGCTTATTACCAGAAAATGATTCCTTTTCTGTACTCATCCCAAGGAGAAAATGAGGATTCTCGTTCTGCACACATAGATATATGTTGCATATTTCTCCCCACAAGTGCAATGGTAGGCCCTGATCATGTAACGTCGCCCATGCAGCTGCCACAATGCTTATGGTCTTGCTTTCTGCAACCCCATTATATTGTGGGTTATGAGGTGTTATCAACTCTCGTTGAATGTATTCTGATGCATAGAATTTATTGAATTCATTCAACACATATTATCCACTATTGTCGCTCATGAGCGCCTTCACTTTCTTTCTTGTGTCATTTTCAACAAGTGCTTTGAACTCACAAAATTTTGAGAACGCCTGGTATTTCTTTTGCATGAATAATATCCAACACTTGCGTGCGACATAATCTAAAAAAATCACATAATACTTGTGCATGGCCTTGGATGCTATTGAGAACGGTCCACACGCATCTGAGTGAATTCCTATAGAAATCTGTTGCATGATCTTCAAAGCTATGTGGTGTAGATGGCCAAATATTCTATGCCATAACTCACGTATGTCTCGACTCTCCACCTTCTCTGTTTTCATGTTCAAGGAAGAAAAATCTTCTACATCGAATTTTGATAGGTTCTTTACCTGAACCCCGATCTTCTTCACCCTTCCCATGGCTATGTGATGAAGGAACGCCTTTCGTTTACTAAATATCACATCGTAACCACAGTCTTCCAACATAGCAACTAAAACTAATTTCTTCTTCAAACGAGGAACATACATCACATTTGTCAATGTGAGAGGAGAACCAGACTCATGAAAGATAACAATATTGATGTCAGTTTCACTATACCTCCCATAATCTCCCATCTCAATGTGCATCTGGAGGTCCTTCTCCTCCAAGTCACTGAAGAACTCTATGTTGTTAGTCATATGGAATGAGCCTCCACTATCTAGGTACCACACAGAACTTATTGCTGATGACACCATGCATGCGATGAGAGTAAAATCCAACTCGAATTGTGAAGAAAGAGCTTCACCTGCCACTCCTCCTTAGGGATTCTTGTCTACCTTCTTGTGTGGATACTTCATGGCGCAGTCCCAACTCGTGATAGTGAAAACATTTAATCTTTGACAAGCCCTTTGTCTTTCTTGCCTAACCAGAATTTGATTTGGAATGGGATGAATTCCCTTTTCCTTTATTTTCCTTTCCAGCCAAGGCATAGTTCTCCTCATCATCATGCTTTGATGAGGATCCATCTCTGGTGTTTCGTTGAATCTCTTCTTGCACCAAGTCAAACCACAAACGATCCCACTCTAGTAGCTTCTCCCTCCCATTTACTAAATCCTAGTAGTTGTACCAACTCTTGGGAAGGCCTAGAAGATCTAGGCTCACTGGATCATCTTCGGAAATTATAACACCAACACTTACAAGCTCATCTTGACATTGCGTAAACTTGGTCAAGTAATTTGGTATTGTGCCACCCTTCTCCATCTTTGTTTTCTTGAGCTTTCCCTTCAGTGCCATCTTCCTATGGTCACTGTTGTTCTGAGACAAATATGTTAAGGCCTTCCACATTTCATATGGAGTTTCCTTTCCAAGGAGGTTCGAGACAATATGTTCTCAAACTCCTTCTAGTAGATTTCTTTTGGTATTTTCTACACACTTCTTCCACTCTGCTAGGTCTTGTGCATCAACTAGAGCTGGTTTCAAGATGTCCTTGTCAATCATGAACTCCTTAAATCCATTTTATTCCAAGAATTATTCCATACAGTCTCTCTAGGAAATGTAATTCGACCTACCCTCAAGGCCATACTCGAGCCTCAAACCATATAATTCGATATTGATCCTGCTTCTAGCTCTTAAGTATTAACTATGTAAAAAATTTTCCTCTTGCAAGTAAAAACTAAAATTCTTCTCTTCTATAGTGATTCTTGCTTTGATACCATGTAGAAAATCAATGTAGATTCAAACTGATAATTATAATATTCTAAACAAATATAATTGAATCTACTCTACCAATTGCAGAAACCAATTACGATCAAAAAATCACAAAACATGAAAGAGAAAGAACTTAAATCACACATTAAAAAAATATTTATTGGGGAAAGCCTCAACTAAAAACCCTGCTATTTGTATATTACGTAAGTCAGAAAATGTGAGAAGATTACAATGCTTTTATCCAACCAAATAAACCTCTGCACTATGTCTATATGTCTCACTGCTTTCTAGACAAGCTTTGGCCAATACTTAACCAATTTTTTGCCCACCAAGATCCCTATTTATTTGTGTTGTTTCCTTGGCTAATTAGCCCCTATTAATTAGGTAAATCAATATGAATTGTGCAATACATATAGGGCCTTCCTCTGACTACATGCACCACTTGTACAACTTGGATGATTATATAACTGACAATGCATTTCCCTTGAACTCCAATATCAACTACATCATTCTTAGAATTGACATTCACAAGTTATTTATGAGAAAATCATCAGTTATATGATTAATCACTAGATGTGGTTCAAGTCCAAGTTCCACTCTTTGACCTCTCACTAGTTCCTCCATCAGTTAGAACTAGTTAAACTATTTTTTTTTTGTAAGTTTGGTAGTAACTTTCATTTTTCTCTTTTTTTACCTTTTTTTTTACTCCATTTTCATCAATATGTCCAAATACATCACCTCAATTAGGGTAGGGAATTGAACCTGTGATGAATGCTATAACAGCCCACCTCATCACCATTTAACCAAGACCCCACAGACTAGTTTAACTAATTTTAACTCAGATAAACTGAGTTAATTAATTACAACTCTAAATAAACTCAACGAGGACTCCTATTTTATAGGAGACACTCTACATGAATCAAGTTACATCATCAAGTCAAATTAACTAAACCAAATACGTCATAATAACTTAGCTCACTCCTACAATTTGTCTTGTGATGTGGAATTACAATTTTATTCTAATTTAATTTAAGGGAAAATTAAATTAGAATCTTTCTTGGTGCCATTTTCAACAAATGATCTTTGTATACCCAAGACTGAAATAGCTTGAATGCGTAAGAGTGCAAGGGAGAAGGACTCCTAGGCTATTATGGGAAGAATTTTGGTTGTTATGCCTTTCTTTTGAAAGAGGAAAAATGGTGAAACACCTTAAGCTTCAACATATTGATTTAATTTTTACATAAGCTAAACTATTATTAAATGATATAATTTGTCAATATAATAAATTAGTTTATGATTAGAAGTGTTGACTCCACATGCTTAAGAATTAATGGGACTAACAACTAATGTCTGAATCAATTGGTGCATCAAGAAAGACACAAACCTTTCTTGGGAATTTGACATTAACAGATCACTTGTCTGAAGTGGGATTCAAAGTAAGGAAGTTCCTCTTGCCATCAAAAGGGCGTTAAAGAATTTTCAACCAAGTATGCATAGTAAAGAAAACCATGAAAGTATGGAGATCAAGTGTATTACAACAACATGTAATTTGAAGGAATATGTAAGTATTCCTTTAGGGTTAAGTTGTATCTTTAATGATACGAATAAATGCACATGAGTTATGAATGTTGAAGAAAGGAATGGTTAAGGTAGAGCATTGTCGGTGCACATAAGATTTGATCTCTCTCACACACATAAAAAAAAAAGTATGGGCTACCTTGATAAAGACTATTTAACTAATGGAATAATACATTCATTAGCCACAAAGAATAAAGGCAAATTATGCAATGAAAAATGTGGATTTACGGAACTCTAGAGCCCACAAGAGTGAAATCTAAATAAGCCATGAGATTGTGAGTGTGATTTGAAAAAGATATGGTTAAGAACTAATTGAGTCACACCAAAGTAAATGGGATATCAAAAATAATATAACAAACTTTATTTTATTATGTAAAATAAATTTATATCAATTTAATATATACAAATTTCAATTTAATTTTTAATAAAACAAAAATATAATTATAAAGCTATATGTAATGAAATAGATGTCTAAAACCATAAAAGTAAGATGAATTAGATATATTAGATCGTAATTCAACGAGTTCAGTTTTGAGAGTTTTTATTTTATTGTTTATAAACCCTCAAAATCAAAATCGTTGGATTACAAGCGAAAAAAACTAGTTCATCTTTACTTTCGTGGTTTTAGAGTATTTGTGCCATATTTAATAGATACGCTCTTAGATATTTTGGTTGTACTTACAACTTAGCTACCTAATTAAGGTGCCACCTGGAAAAACCGGTATACGTAGGGGCTTCAACTGAAGCTTGCAACAGCAACACAGGCTGACTGGCCTTGTTGAGTCTCTTATTTGTGTATACTTATTCACCCATACACAAACCCATACACGAACCTACTCAGGTATTTCACGCTCTGGTGACCTTCTTCTGCGGCTTCCCTCGCCTTTTAATGGTCTTGGCATCCCTTCTACCTTTTGGCGAACCTCTGGCGAACCTCTGGTGTAAAGAAATAATGCAAATACTACCCCAACAGACTTTAAAATAGACTCATAGTTTTCAGTACTCAAAATATGTGGAATAAATTTCACTCTTTATTGATCATAATATTTCATATTACAACGAGTTGTGATACAGACTCTGTTGTTCTCTCCTGAGATAGAATGTGATGGCATTTACCAATGTTTGCTTCTTAATAAATAAGATAGCTTTTTGGAGGCTACCTGGCCAATTCACAGACTCAGTCTTTGAACAAAGACACACCAACACACATATAGACAATCCTATATATTCCAACCACTTTAAAGCCTTCCAGTATCATCAATTGCAATCGAAAGTTCGTGCACTCACTTTGGGGGAGGTAAGTAGAGAAATCCATAATCTCAAAGCAGAAATCTCTTCTCTTAAATATCAAGTAGCTTAGTTGGAAAAAGGCAAGAAGCCTTTGGCACAAAATATTTATGCATGCACAACTGCATACACTCTGCATACTGCACCAAAATCTATTGAGTCTCAAGTTGAAATGATTGAGGGAAAAAGAGATCCCACAGTAGGTTTTAGAGAAATGAGCATACTAGAAATTGAATACCAACAACATCATGTCCTCATTAATGTACGATAAAAGAAATGTTTCCTAACTACTTAATTGATTCAGCAAAATATCAAATATTTTTTAATACGAGTAATCTCTAGCTAAATTTTTGTATGACATATTATAAAGTAGTTGGGTTGGGAGATAAAACCCTTAAATATGAACTTCGAAAGTCGCCATATGTTTTGACCAACACTTTGCATGAGCTAAAGTTTTGCAGAGCAAGACATTCCCGTTGATTATATATTAGGAATGTCTTTCAGTAATGTAAACCACATGGTTCAAATTATTAAAACGAAATAGAGCTAGATGCATCCATATCACTTCTCCTACTTTTTGACGGAGTCAAAAACGATTGAAATGCCATATATTTAAAATCCTGTAGTCTTCATGGTTTGATGAGCTATAGAAAGAATTAGACAAAGACGAAAACCAAACTCGATTGAATTAGAAAGATTTAAAATTCTACTATCTAAATAGAGACAGTGAAAAACCCCTACGCCATTAATAAAATCTCTTCTAGACAAAAGAGAAATAGTTGAAGAACAATGTTGTTTTCGAGGAACTCAATGCTTTCTATCATAGAAAGCAACATAAAGTGTTGATCTTCCATACAAACCTGCGATATGAAGGAAGGCCTTGCAAAGCAGATCCATTCTATGAACAAGGAATATAGAGATCTCGCAGAAAAAAAGATCTGGCAATTATTGGATAGAAAGCTGATTAAGAAAATTTGACACCATGAACCTATGCAGGTTCTAGGTGAATAAAAGTACGAACGTATTAGTATCCCAAGATTGGTCATAAACTAAAAACCTCTTAAATTATGTTTTAGCTAATACTATCCAACACCTCGCAAACGGGTGATTTGTTAAACTGCATGAAAATCGCAGGAGCAAAAATATTTTCAAAGTTTGATCTCAAATCAAGATTCCGCAAGTGGCCATTGCGAAAAGATAAATTCACTCACTTTCGTATTCCTATGTGTCACTACGAATGGAATGTTGTATGCCATTTGGTTTGAAACATGCCCCTTCAAAGTTTCGTAAAGTAATGGACTCAATTTTTAAGCCTTATTTTGATTGGTTGATGGTGTACATAGATGATATTCTTATATTTTCTAAGAATATTCATGACCACTTCAAGCATGCACATATTTCCTGCAAGTGGTCAAAAGAAATGGTCTTGTTTTAAGTAAGAAAAATATTGAATTGTTTCAAACTTATCAAGTTCCTCGGTCGCTACAATCCCGGAATGGCGAGATCATCTCTCCAAAAGCATGCCCTTGAATTTGTAGAAAATTTTCTGACATGTCATTATGGATGAAAACCCAACTTCGCAGGTTTCGGGATGTCTAAATTATGTCGGCAATTTTTATCAGGATTGTGTCGAAAGACGAGAATATTTTTTGAATCGAGACACAGAAAGAATCATTCACCTTGGACTAGTGCTCATAAATGTGTGTAAAAAAATATAAAGGCAAGGTAAAATCTCTTACGAGTTTTATATGTTGCTAGTGACAGTTTCTTTCAAAAATCGTTGAACTTCGGGACGCAAGCAATTTGGGGGTGGGGATGAGTACTAAAAAAAGAAGGATGGTGAGGAACAAATAATCCAGGCTTTTCCTCCAGAACATGGGAGCCCGTGAAAGAAATATTCGTCATTGAAAGGAGTAAGAAATTTTGCATGGAATTCTATTGATAAATTTGAAATTCATTTGGTCAATAGAAAATTTTTATTGAGATCAAATGTCACTTTAAAGAAAGTTTCTAACAAAGGGACATTAAAAGCCTAGTGAAGCAAAAATTTGCCAGATAGCAGCCTTATTTACAATTTTGAGCTTTGATAGAACACATCAAAGGATCAAAAATGTCCGCGACTAAAGCAGAGAGCATATCCAACAACAAGAACACATAATGGTGATTGTAACAGAATGGTACCCTAATCAACAGATAAAAGAAATACTCGTGTCCATCCCTATGACAAAAGTTAGCAGAATATTGTGACCAAAGAAGTCAACTTGAAAACTTAGAAACACTAAAGTCTTGGACAAAATCGCAGAATCACACGTACATTCTACACCTAGTTTCTAAAAGAAAGGTGTATCCTAAGGGTAGCAGATGGATCCATGACGTATAATGTATTCTAGAAGCATCGTAGCTCATCAAGCGTAGAAACATTAAGAAACAAACTTTCCATGACATCACCCGATATGAGGTCCGAAGTGAAGGACAGCTAAACTATCACACAATATGCAGTATAAACTGTAATCCGTGAACCGTACGGACACATAGACTTAATTTTTGCTGCATGTAGGAGATCCAAATATTATTTTCCACTACATAACATATAATTTTCGAGTAATATAAAATCTTTGTGATCACTAAATGTTGATGGGAAAAACGAAACCCATTACACAAAGTTAAAGTTTGGTCCAACTTGGATCATGCAACAAAATCAACAATGTGATTGGCCAGCAGGCTGGTGGAGTGATTTCAGCATCAACAAAACAGACCATTGACCACGTTTATCATGAATTATATTTCAGCTAATGTACAGATTAGTGTTTAAAAATAATATTCACGAGTGCTTTCATACCTTTGTAGAATCTGTTAGTGATCTTAAACTATAGTAAAATCAAATTTTGCACCAATATAAGGCACGTTACTATGAATGGTCTAGTCATGACTAGGATTAAAACACCAAATTGTATTAAACAAACCCATGATAGTTAGAATGATTTACACCAAAGCATGATGAGCCTTTATATAAAAGGTATCGATTTTTCGCAGCATTACTCCTTAGAGAATTCGGCATAGAAATGGTTCTCGTGGACTCCATCTAAAAGTATCCACAGCATACATGATACCTAGTCACGGGTAAAATGTGACCGGTTTTCGAGGCTTTCGGAAAAAGCTTCCCACTTAATAAATAGTTTTCTCATGGGCTTTTCTGTACGTAAAAAGTATCCACTATGCTTGTTTTTCTTTTTTCACATGTCTTTGTTCCCGACTTAACCTTGTGCAATGTCACCTTGCAGTACTCCGAAAGCAATGATTCCATTTCCAATGTCACGAGTCCTGTAGCAGAATGTTTGTCCCCTCTCCTTTCTTATATAAGGAGGGTAAGGCTCTATTCATGAGGGCATCGAGTTTAGAGTTAGAGAGTCAAAGAGCTTTGCAGTGTAAAGTGAGTGTGAGTTATTTCCTGCTCGCATCTACGGGGTCGAAGTCGTGATCGTCTTGCATAACGTATACTTTCGATACCCGATAATAGGTTATTCTAAGAAAGCCCGCGTATCATAGTGAGAGCACTCGGTAAGAACGTAAAGTCGTCGTAATATATATAGATTTCGACATATGTGTTGTGTGTCTTTGTTCAAAGACTAAGTCCTGTGAATCGGCCGTAGCCTCCGAAAAGCTATTTTATTTATTAAGAAGCAAACAATCGGTAAATTCCCATCACGCCTTATCCTCAGAAGAACAACAGAGGTCGAGATCACAACTCTACGTAATATGAAATCTTTCCGACCAATAAAGAGTGAAATTTATTTCGCATATTTTTGAGCACTCAGAAAACTCGAGTCTATTTTAAAGTCTGTTGGGGTAGTATTTGTGTCATTTCCTTTACACTAGAGGTTTGCTAGAGGTTTTCCAAAAGGTAGAAGGGACGCCAAGACCGTTAAAGAAGCAGGGAAGCCACGAAGAAGGTCACCGCAGCGTACCTGAGTAGGTTCCGTATGGGTTCATGTATGGGTGAATAAGGATACACAAGAGAGACTCAACAAGGCCGACTCAGCCTGTGCTACTGTGCAAGCTTCGGTCGAAGCCCATGCACAAAGAAGAGACTCAACAAGTCCAGTCATCTTGTGTTGTGGTTACAGTAAAGCTTCATTCAAAGCCCCGCGTAAAATTGTATCGCAGCCGGTGCTTTTGTCATCCAGGTTCGTGAAGGTTAGTACTCAAATACATTGCTCTTTGTTGAAAAATGGATCCATTGTAAGATTCTGTTTCTTTTCCGAGAAATTAGATGAGAAAGATAAAGATGAAGAAAATTCTTAGGATATGTTTGCATCCTGCTTTCTAGTCATGTGATTAATTCTACTAAATTAGAATATGAAGAATCGACAAACATATACATGAATGCAAGCTCGTTAGTATTTATACTCTATGTATATTCATATCTTTCTATTTTCCATTTAAAGGCCTCCACTAGAATTTCCATTAAGGAATCCATTGAATAAATTCAAGAAAACTCGAATGTGTACAATCCATTCCTTCTTACGAATTCTAAGAAACTTCAGCCGAAGCCAAAAAGGCTTTCAAAAATCGATGTCATTTGGGATGTATTAGAATCGCATCACGTTCAAGCACATCAAGGGTTAAATACCTTTGTTTTAGCCATCGTCGCAGATCCTAGTTCCCAAGAAAGTGTATCCTAAAGGTATGAGATGGATCCATGACATGGTGTATTCTAGAAGCATGGCACGTTATCACGCAGAAGAAACATTAAGAACCAACTTCATGACATCACCATGATATAGTCCGAAGGAAGTGACAGACTAAATTCTATCACAACATTTATAACAGTAACTGTGAAAACCGCAGAAGACACATATAAAACTTAATTTTGCCCAAAGGATTTGCAGAGGAGATCCAAATCTTTATTTTTCCCTAACACAATATATACCATGTTACAAGTATAAAGCTTTGGTGGACCTACTAAATGTTGATGAGAAAAAATGAAACCCATTACACAAAGTCGAAGTTTGGTCCAACTGGGCATCATGCAAATCAATAATGTGACGGCACAGACCTGTGGAGTATTTTCACATCAGAAAAATAGCCATTGACCCTGCTTTATTATGAATCATATTTCCGCTTGCATTGTGATTGGTGCTTAGAAAATAATATTCTCGAGTTATTTTCATACTCCTTGCGAGAACTGTTAACGTAAAAATCAAATTTTGCACCAATAAATGACTCGGACACTATGAATGGTTGGTCATGACTAAGATTAAACACCAAATTGTATGAAAAAACCCATGATAGTTAGAAGGATTTACACTAAAGCATGGGATGAGCCTTTACATAAAAGGTATCAATTTCCGCGCATTATCCTTTAGATAATCTTGACATAAATGGTTCTCGTGGACTCCATCTAAAAATATCCATGAGTATACATGATACCTAGTCTGCTGGTAAAATGTGACCTGGTTTTCTTCGAGGGCTTTACGTAAAAATATTCCTCCTTGTAATAAACTAGTTTTCTCGTGGGCTTTACGTACGAAAAAAGTATCCACTATGCTTTGTCTTTTTGTCCCCACATGTCTTTGTCCGGACTTGGAATCTTTCTGTGCGGATGTCACCTCGGCCCTTTACCCGAAAGCAATGATCTCCATTTCCAAGTCACATAGTCCTACAGAATGTTTGGTCCCCCTCTCCTTTCTTATATAAGGAGGGTAAGGCTCATTCATGAGGCACTGAGTTTAGAGTTAGAGAGTCGAAGAGTCATTTCGTGTGTCAAGTGAGTCCGAGTTATTTCGCTACCGTATCCGTAGTCGAGAAGCTTGATCTCGCTTTGCATCACGAAAGTAAAGTTTTGGATTCCATTCAATAGGTTATTCTAGTAAGCTCGTGCGTGACTGGTGTAGAGACCCTGAAAGAACCTAAAGGGCCGGAAAGACATAGGGATTGTCTTTATGTGTGTTAGTGTGTCTTTTTGTCAAAGGTCGAGTTCTACGTGAATCGGCTGTAGCCTCTAGAAAGCAATCTTATTTATTAAGAATAAAACACTCGGTAAATGCCATCATAGTTTATCTCGTAGAGAACAACAGAGTATCGTATCACAACCTGCGCAATCCGAAATCTTTCGATCAATAAAGAGTGAAATTTATTCGACATATTTTGAGTACTGAAAAACTCCCTCAGTCTATTTTAGAAACTCTTAGTATTTGTGTTATTTGTGTTACACCGTAGGTTCGTGAGTTTTCACGCGCAAAGTAGTAGGGACGCCAAGACCGTTAAAAGACGAGGGAATGTCTTGCCAGAAGGTCGCGAGCGTGGAAATACCTGCAGTAGCGTTCATGTATAGGGTGAATAAGTATACACAAAGAAGAGACTCAACATGGCAACGTACCATGTTGCTATTGCAAGCTTTAGTTGAAGCCTCCGCGAAATTGGTATCGAAAGCAGGGTTTGTCATCTAGTTCGTGAAGGTCAGCACTCAAATAAATTGCTCTTTTTTGGAAAAATGGATCCAGTCGAAAAGATCTGTTCTTTTTGCAGAATTAGATGACTATGAAAATCGAAGAAAATCCCCTTAGGGATATGTTTGCATCCTGCTTCTAGTCATGTGATTAATTCTCATTAATTAGAATACGAAGAATCACAACTATCGCGCTAGATGCAGAAGCTCCCTAGTATTGATTCTTCTCATGTATATTCAGATCTTTTTCTGTTTTCCATTTAAAGGCCGCCACTATAATTTCCATTAAGGAATCCATTAGTCAAATTCGAAAACTCGAATGTGTATAATCCATTCCTCTTCGAATTCTAAGCAACTTCAAAGCCAAAGCCAAAAGGCTCAAAACTCAAGACTTGCATTTGGGATGTATTATAATCGGCATCAATGCCTGCGTACACTCAAGGGTTAAATACCTTTGTTTTAGCCACTCGTCGCAGATCTTACATAACAAGTATATCGATTATTTAATTGGAGAGATAGTTGCTCCTTTGTCAAATGGCCCACTCTATTTTCGATTGTTACAAAAATTTCAGTATATGTCTTTGATGTGAAACAATCGAAAAAATTCTTTAGTTACAGATCCAGTATTGGATTTGATATGACGAAAGAGACATAATATAGCCATTCGGACTAGAGGATGTTTTCCGTCATACCAACACCCTCTACCCTGCGCTCACACACACACATGAAAGAGTCAAAGTCAATTGTTGTTGTTTCTACTTGATTCCAAAAAATCAAAATAGAACATCAAACCACTCGTATGGAGAAGACCTCTCTTTCCCCGAGCACTGTTCGTCAAATCCCAAGCCTCCGAGTATGAAAAATATTACTTCTTCAAACATCCGAGAAGACCAAAGTCCTCACTCGTTATATCTTTTCCCAAGACTCGCACCAGATAGGAAAAGGATTGACCAAGTCAGAGAATTTCATTATACGAGAGATCCTCTTGAAGTTGATACGCCTTGTTCCCGATCATCACAAATTTTTGTAAACATATTTCTTTATTTGAGTTTTCTCAAAATTGTAAATTTTTCTCTGTTGAAGTTGTGCTATGACACCGTAAATTTGAGAAGCTCATACGAATTCTGTCATTCATTCCAATCATCATCCAAGGACAAGTGGGCCTCAACTTATACATCTATAAACCTCTTGTCACAAACCAAAGTGTTCGATATTCCTTTCCCACATGAATACGATCATGTTATGATGATGCACTTGTTACCCTTTTTGGAAAAAGAAGACCCAAGGTTAGCTGATTTTCTAGCCAAATGAGACCACCAAATATGCCCGTAGTCATGGTCTAGGCTACTGAACAAACTAAATGACTTAATTCCGTAATCCGTATTTAGTGTTACCCGAACATCGTAAGAAGTCATCGATACGGAGATGCACAAATTTTCCTATGATGGATGAGCGCAAGAAATATAAAGTGGGATACCCGATGGATGAAAGAGATGTTAAAGGCGGGATATTTACACCCATCCAGAGGCAAAATCTTTTGGCCTCACTTCATACCAATCGAAGAAAAATTTAGACTATCTCAAGAATCGAAAGAATTCATGGATAAATCTAATTCTTGGATATGTTTTTGTGTCCGCGAAAAATATGAGACAATCGCAGAATGTTTTCAATGATCGACATCGCATCCTCCACAACTCGCTCAGCATTCTTTCGAGTCCGTATTAGATGGTAGCAAAGATTGAAACCTCATCCACATTTACTCCTTTACAAAGAGGAATCATCCTTGGGGAAGCCCAAAAGTCTGCAAAAGCTATCCCTCTAGTTTGAAGGATTACAATGATTTAGGAATTGATGGCAGAATCCAAAAATCAGGTGAACAAAATAAAACTAGACTAATACGACCATTAAGGGATTGGAAATGAATTTCACGAAAAATCTCTCTCATTAAGGAATAGTTTGACAGTTACAGACTTCAGTCAATAGTGTAAATAATTGTTTGAATGATATTCGCTTTTCTTTCTGCTTTTAAAAAGTTATGCAGAGAGAGTCCTTGAACAAATTAGATGAAGTAGAGGGGAAGGTCACATGAAATAGCTCTACAAAGGACCCATAACAAACATATCGCAGAAATTTTTTAATATGAATATATCAAAGAGTCGATACGCCTATTCTCAGCTTCATTCTTACAGACAACATGTAGATCTAAAATACTCAAGCCAATTGACGTATTTCCATTTATTGCCTAGAGAAGTTGCCCACCCCTTCTCGGGGAGAATATTCAGAAAAAGCTAAATCAATAGAAAATATTTCCATTGCTTCCTTATTCAAGGAACTCCGAGTCAGAATCACAGATATTCCCCATCTATGAGCCAAGCTGAGAGCCGATATAGCATGACATCGCTCTTGATCTAAGTGGAAAAGGGAAAACTGAGAAACCCATACTTTTTATCCAGTATCTCATCAAGAATGGAATATAGATAATTTAAGTATGGGATAGATAAGGTAGTGATTGACATGATGTTTATGAAATACAAGCTTATGTGCCTAAGAGGAAAAATGAAGTTTGAGCCTTGTAAAACTCTCATCCAATGCTTTTACCTGCACTCTCCCAAGATGGTGGGAAACCAAAACATTCTCGCCGCAATTACAAAAATGGAAAGTGAACTTTTGAAAGATGAAATTGGAGACATAATTCACAATACTCGATGGAACACCCCAAAATAATATGATCGAGCACTCACTCTCCATGATTCGAAGACATTGGTGTGGTTCTAAACAAAATAAACGAGACAGACACGAAAATGATTCTATTGAATCTAAGTGCAACAAATTATTCGTATGAAGATTTCCATAGAGACCGGATGCAATGCACCTATGAGGTAAAATATTCTAAAAATATTCTCTAGAAACAATGTATATAGTAGCCTATCCCGTACGATTTGTAGACTTCATTGCTGTCCGCAAGATGCTTTCAAACTGCTTGAATCATTTACTCGAGGGAGAACATATTCTATAGTTACTAAAACACCGATTGGTTTTATATACAAGTTCTAAAGTGAAAAAAATCTTTAGAAATCAGACTGCCCATAACGTAAGCAATTTCACTCTGACAAATATGTCCTAAACATTAATGATCCTCTTTTCAGAAGAAAAGCTAAAATAAAGGAAAATAAATCTAGTAAGCAATTTAGAAATACTCCAACCAACAGAAAAAGAAGGTCACCTTGTGGACCAGCAAAGAAAGAAAGGACATACAATATGTCTCAAAACACATTACTATAAGCCATCCGATATCCATCTCCACTCCCACTGCCAAGAGAAGTGGAATAAGCTAACTCGTTGGTTATGTGGCAAAGCAAGCCATACTTCAAACAAATGCCTATATGGTGAAAAAATCAAGAAAAACAGAGAGCAAGAAATCTCGACCTCAAATAAACAAAATAAAGTCATTAAGATAGAGACCCCGATGTTATGTGATGAGATGTGGGTCTAGGAATCCTAAAACTGATAATTGTCCCAATGTTGTGATTGCACCTGGAACAAATCCAACAACAACAACTCCTGAAGAATCATCCTATGTTTCTTGTAGTTCCTCTTTTGACCTCATCAATAGAAGAATTAAATACTCATATGAAACAAATGTTTATGTTCGTATCTACGATGATTGTCATTGCATTTATTCCATTGATTCTAATTATTCAAGTGGGATTTCTTTTGAAGAACATAGAATCACTTAGAAAGAAAAAATATTGATGGCTCGTACTGCGCGATGAAGAAGAACTAAAAATTTATCTACAAATCCATGCCATGGAAGAAGGAGAAATGAGAACGAAAGCTTCTTGAAATTTTTTAAATCGTATTCATTCCTCCAACTCAAGCAAAGGATCCGCTAAAAATCCTATCTTTGTAGATGCCTCCTATGATGCGAAACACTAAAGCCTTCGAAACTCCAGCAATCAGAAAGTTCGCACACTCACTTTGGGGGAGGTAAGTAGAGAAATCCATAATCTCAAAGCGTAAATCTCTACTCTTAAATATCAAGTAGATCATGCTTGGAAAAAGGCAAGCAGACTCTTTGGCACAAAAAATATTTCGCATGCACAACCCATACACTCGCATACTACACCAAAATCTCATCGAGTCTCAAGTTGAAATAATTGAGGAAAAAAGAGATCCTATAGTAGGTTTCGTAGAAATGAGGATACTAGCAATTAAATACCAATAGCATCATGTCCTCATTAATGTATCGCGATAAAAGGGAAATGTTTCCCCTAATGACCTTAATTGATTCAAGTGCGTATATCAATATTTAAAATACAAAGGTAATCCCAGCTAAATTTGGGTTGAAATGCTTACTAGAAAATTAGTTGAGTTGGGAGACAAAACTTAAATATGAAGTTCCCAAAAAGCTGCCATATGTTTTTGACCAACATTTCATAGTAGCTAAAGTTCAGTGCGATAGAGCATTCTCTGTTGATTAGCATATTAGGAAATGTCTTTTCCCAGCCTATGGAACCACATGAACTTATTAAAGAGGAAATAGAGTGATACTTCATCACTATCCCTACATTTACTAGAGTCAAAAATGGATTGAAATGCCATATATTTAAAAATCCTAGATTCTACAATGGTTCAAAGCAGAAGTAATTAGAAAAAGTCGAAAACCAAACCGACCGAATTGAAGGTTTTAAAATCTACTATCCAAATAGGGGAAACAAAGCTAAAAAACCCCTACAATCATTAATAAAGTCTCTAAACTAAAGAGAAATTTTGAAGAAGAATGTGTATGAGTAACCCAATGCTTTTCACATAGAAAGCAAGATAGTGTTGATCTACCATACAAGTCGATATGAAGGAAGGCCTTGCAAAGCAGCAGCCATTCCTATGAACAAGGAATAGATATTCTGAAAAAGAGATCAAGAAATTATTGGATAGAACGCTAATAAGAGAATTGCGCTATGCACCATGTTATGGATTCTATGTGAATAAAAGGTCTTGAATAGATTAGGGTATCCTAAGATTGGTCATAAACTACAAACCCTCAATTCAAATCTATGCCGTACAATACCTATCCAATAATTTCACAAGGGTGATTTGTTAACCGTAATCACAGGAGCAAAAATATTTTCAAAGTTTGATTCAAATCAAGATTCTGTAAGTGGCCATTGCTAAAGAAAGATAAATTCAAAACCATTTTCGTATTCCTGCAGGTCACTACGAATGGAATGTTATGCTATTTGTCCGAAACATGCCCCTTCAAAGTTTCTAAAGTAATGGACCCAATTTCTTTAAGCCTTATTTTGATTGGTTGATGGTGTACATGGATGATATTCTTATATTTTCTAAGAATATTCACGACCACTTCAAGCATGTACATTTTCGCAAGTGTTCAAAAGAAATGGTCTTGTTTAAGTAGGAAAAATATTGAATTGTTTCAAACTTCTATTAAGTTCCTTGGTCATACAATCCGTGTCGTTTATATATCTCCAAAAAGCATGTCCCTTGAACTCCCAAAAAAATTTCACGATGTCATTATGGATAAAACCCAACTTCGCAGATTGGGATGTCTAAATTATGCCAAAGTAAATTTTTATCTGTGATTTGTAAAAAAGACATCAACATTTTGATTCGTAGACCGAGAAAGAATCGTTCACCTTGGACTAGCGCTCATACAAATGTTGTAAAAATATAAAGCCAAAGGTAAAACCCTTGCAATATTGTTTGCTGCTGATGAGCGCTTTTTCTTAAAATCATTGAATCGATACAACGATTTGGGGTGGGGAGGAGTAATCAAACAAAAGAAGGATTTGTGGAGGAACAAATAATCTAGTTTTCCTCCGGAACATGGAGCCCGACAGAAGAGAAATTATTCTATCCTTGAAAGGGAGGTAAAAGCGTATGGAATTATATTGATAAATTTGAAATTCATTTGGTCAATAGAAAATTTTTATTGAGACTCGTATTTTCGCTTTAAAGTAAAGTTCTAACAAAGGACATTAAAAAACTCTGTGAATGCAAAATTCACTAGATGTAGCATGCGCTTATTTGCCAATTTTGACTTTGATGTAGAACACATTAAAGGATCTGAAAAATTGTCTCTGCAGCTTTTCTTACGTAGAGCATATCCGAAAGAACAAGAACACATAATGGTGATTGTAACAAAATGGGATCCTAATCAACAAAAAGAAATACTCGTGTCCATCCCTCGATGATAAAAGTTGGCAGATATTATGACTCGTGAAGCCAATCTTGCAACTCATAAACACTAAAGTCTTGGATGCAAATCACAGAATCACACTGCACATTATACACCTAGTTCCTGAAAGAAAGGTGTATCCTAAAGGTAGCAAAGATGGACCCACGACATGGTGTATTCCGACATGGTACAAGAGATCATCATGCGTGCAGAAACATTAAGAACCGAATTCCATGACATCACCAAGATATTGTCCCAAGGAAGTGACATACAAATTCTATCACAAATACTTCTAGTAAACAAACCAGAAATCTTGCAGACACATAGACTTAATTTCTGCTTAGTAGCCGAGGAGATCCAAATCTTACTTCTCGACATAATATATAATTTTTTCGCGCTATAAAAAGCTTTGTGGATCTACTAAATGCTGATGGGAAAAACGAAACCCATTACTAACAAAAGTCAAGTTTGGTCCAACTTGGATAATGCCAAAAAAATCAACAATGTGATTGGCTACAAGACTCTGTGAGTGATTTCAAAGATACCATTGATCCTATTTAACATGAACTCATATTTCCGAAGCAGTACTGTAGATCAGAGTTTAAAAAGATGAAGATCTTTCGAGAGCGTTTCATACCTTCTTATGCAGAACTCGTTAGTGATCTTCTAACCAACAAAAACTCAAATTTTCAGCACCAAGATGACAGTACGCCCATGGAATGGTTGGTCATGACTAAGATGACAACACCAAATCAGGCTACAGTTAAAAACCGATGATAGTTAGAAGGATTTGCGCTCAAAAGCATGCAGAGATGAGCCTCTATATAAAAGGTATCGATTTCCTTCGCCATTATTTCCTTAGAGAATCGGACATAGAATGGTTCTTGTGGACTCCATCTAAAAGTATCCACATGGCACATGATACCTAGTCACCTGCAAACGTGATCGGGTTTTCTTCAGGCGTCTTTGGTAAAAGCTTCCTCCTTTGGGACAGCGCTTTCGTCGGACTTTCCTTTTCGTACGAGAGCATCCACCGTCGCTTTTGTTTTTCTGTCCCCACAGGAACGTCCGTGACTTTGGAATTCTGTGCGGATGTCGCTCGGCATCACCCGTGAACGAAATGATTCCATTTGCTCAAGTCATGCCAGTCCTATAGGAATGTTTTGTCCATTTCCTCCTGTTACATAAGGAGGGTAAGTGCTCGCTCCATGAGGCATCGTGAGAAATTATATAACTTATGTGTTATATGTCAAAGATTCTCTCGATTCTCACACTATTTTAACTTCATGCAAATAATACAATCTATTCCACTCACTGATCATCACATGCAAGAACAGCCACACCAGCAATGCACACATGAACCATGTATCCACATATTAATGTTTGTTTTTGCGAAAGTTCGAAGTTAGGAAACCCCAAATTTACATATAATATATATGCACTAAAGAAAAAGTGTTGTTAATAATAGGGTGGAAATGGTCACCATAAGCTCATCGTAGGGCTTGTTTTCACAATAAAACCTATTACCACAGTATGCTAAAAGACAGGTGTTGTGGTGATATTCAAGGTCCGTCACCACACGTCTTATAGTGATTTAATAGTGACCAATACCATTTCATATGAGTAATGGTGATAAAAGTAACAACTCATTACTGAACCCACCGTCACCAAAGGGTAAAAGGCCACGAAAGAGAAAGTGGTAAGAAGATCTGGCATCTTGTTGTCGAATGATTTAGGTACCATAGCACCAAGCCACTATTTCCAGGAGCAATGTGATGTGCGAAATAGCCCATCACTGTGGGCAACTGAACGACACAACAGTATACGTCTTAAAGTATGTTGTGGTGACATTCATGTCCACTTTATGTTGATTATAATGTGATGAACAGTGACCCATGGCCTATTTCCATATGTGAAATGGTATCTATTTTTTTTTGTGATGGACCTTTTTCATGTATCAAGCCACTATTGGTGCATATATGCTGGGAGACGTTCACTGGATCACTACAACCATTTCCTTGTGAGACCAAGGTCTCATGAATAATGACTATAATAAGACAAACAAGAACCTCACTTATTTGGGTATCACACACGTATTTACAGATAAGACTAATGGTTACTGGCTTATCGACATGTATAGTGGTGAAAGCCATGACCGTCATTATTTCGTATTTTGGCATTAATGGGAAAATGTTTTATAACAACATTGGGATATGAAAGAGTATCCGTCATCAAACCCGATCATTATTCCTATATATGAATACTGTGTACCATGGAATTGGAATTAATAAATTTTCGTTTGTAAAGTGTTTCTTCTATTGAGTTAGCACCCTTAAAGAATTAGACTTTAAATCAGTAATTGCCTTTGCACAGTAAAGATACCAAAGGGAATAAACTGTGAAAACAAAGAACGGTCCTTGTTTCTTATTTACTCTACGACACTTACAAGTATGATCTTGATCATGATACGTATTCAGCGAGAATTTAATTAATATTAAATGTTATATTCAAATAAAATAAAATGAATAACTCAGCATTTTTACCAGCGACTTCCTTAATCTCACCAAAACATTTTAATATTAAAGTCTTCCAGTGGTGCTGTGTCCTCTGCTCAAAGTTCAAACCAAGGGATTTTAAATGCAGTCCGAAACGTAAGTAGTTTATGTTAAATATTTTATATAACTTTCCGTTTCAATTTATAGTGACAACTTACACAAACTTTGAAACTAGTTTTCTAGGCCAAAGACTTTCAAGTCAAATAATAACAAAGAGATAGTCACAAAAAAGAAAATTTTCGTTTTTTCTAATGAGGGTATGTAATTTGATAAAGTTTATATCAAACTACAAGAAGCTCAATAAAAACAATAAAACGATGTGGTTTGTTAAGCAAACAAAAGTTTAGTTGAACATATGAAAAGCATTTAGCTAAACAATATAATTAAAACTAAAAGTAACCGTAAAATGAAATTTCCATCATATGTTCATCCAGTTTCGTTAGTTCTTCAAAGAGAAAGTAATTGTAAATAGATTCATTTCATCTTGATTATGAATAATCATCCGAATAAAAATACAATAACAACTTAAATGTTATTATATTGGTAATAATTTTATATAATCTATCAAAGCACAAAATGTAGAGAACTACTTATGCCAACAATTAAATTCTGGTCTGTTAAACATAACAACATAAAACAACATGAAAGAGAAAGAAACAACTCTACAATTTATAAAATATGTCAATCCATGAACTGTTTTCAGTATATTGATATAGACAACGAACAGAGATTCAGATTTACTAAATTCAACATCACACAACAATGTCTTTGAACAAATTCCACAGTAAAGTTAGCATTTTTTTTTTCTAGCTTTAAGCGACTTGCAAACTTGAAGAAAAAGTTTCTGTCATGAACAAACTAACAAATATACATGCATCCTCGTATAAATTGTGTAGACAGATAAAAGGTAAAGTAGCTGAGAAGTTATCTAAAGCTAAATGATGAAAAGTATCTAGAAAGAACAAGAACCTCTGAAGTAAACCACATATTTATCATCGTGACGTTAGTACTTGCAAAAGAAGATCAAATAATTTACAAACTATTCCACCAAAAAGTAAAGAATTTTTTCCACTAAAGTTACAACAATTAATCAATTTGTTAATGCGCAACTACAACATTGAAGTTAAAAGACAATACACTTTCATGAATTAGATTATCATGGCATTGAGGGCAGCAATTATGATGCACGTCCTCCAAATGCACTTGTTAGTAGGTGTCCATTCCATACTTTGTGATTTCAAGAACTTTAAAAAGGTTTGTTCACCCACTTCATCAACTTAGATTTATCGAGTACGATATAATAATGACCGACAACTCAAATAATATGAGCCAAGAATGAAAACTATAATTAAATTATTAATGCCTTAATAATTTAACTTTGAAAAGATGAAAAACATGAATCCAAGAAAGAAATGATAAGGTTCCTCGTTAACCAACTATTGTATTTACAGATATGGTAGAACTGTTATCACGTTTCAACTTAAAGCATTTTTTTACTTATTCCTAAAAATATAAAGACATTAAAATTAACAAGGTCATATTTCAACATAAATTTAAAATCAAATTGCAATCATGAAGATATTATTACAAAATCTTGCAAAACCGGGATTGCAATTAGAAGATATTATTACTAAAATCTTGCTGCAAACTGGGATTGTTAAATCTATGAAGATTTATTATAAAATCTTCAGAAAATCGATTGCGAACTATGAAGATATCATCTTCAATTTCGCAAATTATAGTAATAAATCCAATTTAACATGACTTACATTTTATATCAGCATAGACAAAATTATAGCTGTGAAAATGTTATAAGGTTTGATAAAACATTTATGCAAGGACAAGAGATACCATATAGAACTTTGAGTTGAGGTTTTTCAACAGAGAATTAGTCTTGAGTATTCCGAAACCAATACTTAATGAGGAATTATGGAACAATGGCACAAATGAATCATCCTATGACGTGGTAACCTTTACAACTCTCAGGTTTTATAAATTTCCAGCTATACCATCACATTCACGTTTTTAGGTTGAATTGTCCAATAACTGTTGGCTTTGTGTTCTATCCACTATGTGCCTACATCAGCCACCTATTTAGGTTGAATTGTCTACATGTCCTTAACCACAAAATATGTAGTTGAAATTAAAGCTTTGTTGTGCCTGGTTTGTAACAAATTTTGCTCAATAACCCATCATAGTGTTCTTGTGGGTGTGGAGAGGCACTAGATAAAATGTGAGCCATAAAACGAAACACAATTATCCAAGTCCTAAAACTTGGGAGGATGAAATCGACAAGAACAAATAGCAAATGATCCCTTGCAATGAAATTAAACAAAGACCCCAGTCATAGAGCCATTATTATCAAAATATTTGCAGGAAACATGTTTTAAATCTAAATGACACACTATTAACCACATTACCACAAACACAAGGGGGTTTAAGACAATATTTAAGACAATTTTTGGTAAATTGCCTTGACCGAGACAAAGAAACTTGTATTGTCTTAAATATTGTCTTTAAGTGTGTCTCTAAATTAAATTGTTTTTTAAAATATTAAGTCTCTAAGCTAAAACATAACATAATAACACACTATTTTTGTTCCTAAGAGACACTTACTTTGTCTCTCCGTACACAGTTGTGCACTACAACAAAAGAGGGTTTTAAGACACTCATAAATTGTCTTAACTTAAGAGTACTGTGTTTTTGTCTCTCCAAAGACAATAGTTGGAATGTACATATTGTCTTTATGGAGACAATGTCTTCATCTACTTCATTGTCTCAGAGAGACAATATAAACAATGTATCTATATAGAAGTATTTCACCAATAAAATAAATCAATATAAAAAATTTAATTAAAAAAACTTAAACAATATTGGTTGAATAATTCATGTTAGGGCATAGTGAATCGAAATCCACTAACCGTATGAAAATGCTCTTCCAATGAGTTTAAAATTTTTAGCAATCATGTGAAGAGTTATGTATACCTTGAAATTGTAGACATACATTGATTTTTAAAAATGTTCTAAAATACATAATGGTATAACTTTTAAAATATATAACTACAAAAGCCCTTATTTTTAAATTAATAAATTATAATGGGGCAACTACAGTGTTGCAGAAAATGTCAGGAAAAGAATATAGAAATGTGTAGACAGAGGAAAATTCAAATTTAAATTAAAGTTAGACTCACTCTAGAGTTTATTTAAAATGAGGACCAGTGAACAACCTGGAGGTGGTGGAATGCTTGAAGTAATATATGCCTATACAAAGTGTAAATAACAAAGAAATGGCCTTGATAGTTTGTTGAGCAAACATTACTTGAGTCAACAGGAGTGCTCATTAATCTATTTGAGAAAAGACAGAAATGGTTGTCAATCCTCAAACCTAGGTAGAAATTTAATTGATATTGGTTGCTGCAAACTTCCAAGTCAGATGACCAGAATATAGTTCAAGTTTGAGGTGTATCATAAACCAAGATACACAATACTAGGTGATACACCAATGCAAGCCGACACAACATAAAATACTTATATATACTTTTTTCTTTAAATGAACCATAGAGAAATTTAAATTTTTCTACCTAAAATAATATGTTGCGTAACGAAATGCCTCATCACTAAAAGTAAATGGTGATTTTTTAAGAAGAAAATAATTGAAATTATGAAACAGACAAGATCCAAATCCCAAAAGGATTTAAACTAAAAACCAAGATTACAATTTTTAATAAATATTTAAGAATAAAAAAATTAAAATTAAAAAATTAAAATTAACAAAAAATAAAAATAAAATAAGTAAAACTTAACGATTATTCTGGTAAAAAGGTAATCATGTTAATTATCAATCCATGACCACATTGACTCACCATTCAGGAACTATGTGATACTTCTTAAATATGACAATTTGATAAATGTAATGCTCATAATGACATACCTAAGAAAACCTTTATTGTAGGTATTGCATATCTTTAAGTTCAAGAAGATTAAAATTTTTCTTCTGACAACATTTGCAGTTTCAGTACTTATGTGATTAGTAAAGACAATATGGTAGATTATAAGCAAAATTCAAATTGTTTACATCCGTAATAAAATTGCTTAATTATAAAAAAGAAGAACAACACTAATAAATAAAAACTAGTTCAACCCTCGTCCTAAAAATGAAGTTGTATTCATAGCTAAACAATGTGAGTTTTATAAATGGAAATAAATGAATGACTATTGGGCAGTAAGTTATGACGACATACATCAAATAAATATAATTAAATGTGATTATTAATAGTAATGATTCTCACTCCAAGTTCAATTTTGTATAAATAAATATAATAATATTAAGCCTTTGAAATTTATTTCACCTATCCAAATTAATATTTAAACTAAAATATTTTTCCTAAAATAAAATAAAATACTTCACAATTTTGATAATTAAAAATATTTTAGTACTTAATTAAAAAAAAAAAAAAGTGCATGCCACCTCGTCTTTGGGGCACAAGAATCCGTACAACAGACCTTTTTCCATATGAGGGGGTTACATTTTGCTTCCCATATGAAACAATAAGAACTTAGGCCTCATTGCTCCCTCCGGCTACCACCACCCCCACAAAACCAAAAAACCACCCCACCTATCATGTATGTATTTTTATTTGGCAGGTAAACTTACGAGGCAATTATATGCAGAATTTTCAGAAAGGCAATGGTGTTTGTTAGTTGATTGCAGGAGAATACCATGTAAGAGCATCAACAAGCATAATGCATGGTGATGTTTATACCCTTCGCTGAACTCGCTAACAAATATAAAATAATTATAGTAGGTATTTAAATATAAACATTGCACTTTCACCACAAATAAAGATTAACATGATCAATTTTAAATAAATTGAAAACTCTGATGGCTATGACCACACACCTCATTTGGGCTAACCAATGAGAATTCTCTGGATATTTTGGGTGATGTTCTGCCATCACGTAAAATTTTCCAAGGCCTGTCTTCAACTAAAAGGAGCATCTATAAACTGTCACCAACAAATGCTACTTTTTTCTTCAATTGATTACTCAGTCAAATCGATATTATATGATGTAGCATAATAAATTAATATGACTTATATGCAAAATATGCATCACAATGCAAGGGTTTATTTGGTATTTGTCATGTTTAAAGATGGTGAGATATATACAATTCCACACCTCCGTATTTCTAAATACCAGACATACCTTCAAATAGGCAGTGTTAAGTATTTGAGATCTGGGGGTTTTTGTCATGCCTATATTATACATTTTATACATGATTTGTATATCCCTAGAAACAAAACACACATTTAGGAGGTTAGGAGACCAATATTCTCATCAGACAGAATCGTATCTTATAGCTTTAAGGAGGCCCGATAAAGCCAAGAACGTACTAGTAGTTTTGCTTAGCCAGGGTCTGGGAGCCTCTTGGGACCTCAAATTTATCAATAATACCCACTATGGAAACATAAATTGGAGCGATGATGGCCACGTAGCAGAATAATAACGATATCCTTATTAATTACACTGCATTTGAAGACATCTCTATACCACCAATATTTACCGTCATAACTTAGCTTGTTTTGTAAGTTATGTTATGCTTAAGTGTCCTGATTGAGTTATTATTTTAATTGGAACATAAAGACAATTCAATGGAGAATGCAGTATCTGGTCTATTGGGCTAACTCCGCATTGTTCCAACCTTCCATTATCTTTGGTGGGATTTGACTGACAATGCTAACAGACTCAGATACTTAGGGGCAAACCATGTCAATATTGCAATCGTCTGGGCCAGAGGATAGGAAACCAGAATACCCATGCTGACTTGCGTAATGGGGTGTTATGATTCATCCATAACAAGAGACGTTAGAGACCCTGCAGTAAGGTCAGGATAGTTTGTTGGACCGTATTCAAATTGTGAGTGGTATTATATTAATTTTCGATCTCTGGGATATTAACGAACTATGCCCTAGTTCGACTACCAAGAGTCAAATCCAGTAAAGGCTAAATACGGAATAAAAGATTAGAGACTGGATTGTAACCAAACTGTTTTTCTATCACAGATAAGTAATCGTAGTGGCTATGAAGATTTACATCGGCTTAAAATTGTTACTTTTTGTTCAGGAACTATTTTTATCATGGCATAGTGATTCGTCCATTTCACTGGTTAGGAACTTTTTCCGGGATTTTCCTTTATCCGTTGCGATTGAACTGTGAGCGTAAGCCGAAAAGCAGGCAAATGGTCGTATAATACGCACGCAATTTTTTTCGGCCTTCGACATTCAAAAGAGACCTTCCGTAATTCAACCTTGTATCGTAATCACACTAATAAATGAAACATTAACACATGACTTAATTTTTTAATTTAAGGGTTCAATTGGCAACTCCATCTCACTTATATAGAAGGTCACGTTATCGCGGCCCGTACTTGATCTCGGGTCTGTGCGTCTGTTAAACTCGCCTACTATTCTCCGAGCCAATTTATCACTTTGAAAACTCAATAATATCTCATTGCATTCTCTTCAAAAGAAAACATATGTAGCAGACGAAGAACCCATCATGAAGGTATTTATGAGTCTTCCTGTCTCAAGCAAGTTGACACTGCCTGCTGTATTTAGCTCTGCAGTAATTGAGGACGATATTTACAGTAGAGTAAGCTATGGTGAGATGGGGGACAGAAACTACTGCCTGTAACTTTTTCATATAAAAGTAATAAAACACCTGTCACCGCATCCATCAAAGGATTATGATGCCTGCACTATTCTAAAAAGCTATCAGAGACTATTGTATTAAGAATTTCTAATTGTTCTTTTTTTGTTCCAGCAAAAGGAGCCACTATATAACTCTTCATCAAGGACCATATGGCAAGAAGTTACAAAGAGAGCAATATTGAAGTATTCGAATGCTCCTGAGACCCTTTCTTCATAGGCTCCAAGTCCCAGACCAGGTATGTATCATCTTTACTCGTATATCGAAGACAATTAGTCTTACATTACACCGCATCACAGAGCCCATTTAAGACTTCTTCGTTTGTAGAAAGGCATGTGAGGCTCATTGGTCACATTTTCCGATCAAATTTTCTCCTTTCCAACGATTGCGAATTTGGTTCTCACCAATACTTAGATTGGTCTGAATTGCTTCGAATCCTTGTAAATCCGTACTTTAAGATAAGAAATTTTCAACTATCTCTACAACTTCCGTGATAAACTCTAGTGAAAGTTAACAAATTAAGAAATAGCAAAGGTCCACCAAAGGAATCTGGTACAAAGAAAGGTAAAGCAGGTGTGAACAGCACTAAAGCGCATCTTCAGCTCAATTTTGTCTTAAGCCTCCATGACCCGAGATACTTCACAGAAGAACCTCCTTTTTTCACCGTAGCAAGTCGTGTATATGCATCAGCATCTATTTCAACATCAAGTGAGTGATAAAGCTAATTTAGGTAAATCCATCCTTATTTCGTACCACTCGTAAAATGTAGCTGGGGAACACGCAGGAATTATGTATTACCATATTCTTCTCATCCCTACTCACTTTTCTTTTGATCATGCCAATCCATGGTACTAATTTCTAAAACACAAAGAGACAAAACACATATTCTTCATATGAAGTATAAGCTCTCCATAAGCTGCCCGTAATGTCTGTGTCTTTATAGAAACCTAATGCCAACCAACAATATTTAGCCAAGCCCGCGTACTTAAATCTCCATCCTGTCAGAGATCCAAATTTGCTGCTCTCCAAGTGAAGATAAACTTCCTTGAAATCAATGGCTACCACCATTTTTTCAAACATGGAGAGAAAGTCATGAAATGTTGAAGATGGTGTAATAAGTCACAACAGGCTTTCCGTGAGATAATAATTGTATATATATTTAAAACTGCTTCTGGCCGTACTTTTAACCCGCATCATAACCTTTTGTGACAATTTGTTTGATTTGACATAGAAAGACATTTCTTCGTTACAAATCCGAAGGGTATAGAATGGAAAGGACAGCGACCAGGCTATAAGACTAAAAGAATGATAAAAGTCTCATCCTGTCGGCATGCAGCCTTCTTATTTTTTTCTTGGTCTATTTCTACTATTGGGACATGCAATGTATTATTTAACCTAAGAATAAAGGTCGTATTTATATTTGCTATCCAGCTATCAGACTCACACAACAAGTCGATTTCCATACATTTCTTTTCAAAGTTTCTTCCATGTTTAGGCATAGCAATTATTAATCTCCCCACTCAAAACAGACTTGCCAATACGTACACTATAATCCTCCACAAACAACAAGTACAGACTGGCCTGCTCTTACGATTTTCTGATATCAAGAACCTTTATTGTCCACTCTGAACAATGACAATAAACATAAATACTAAATGAGAACTGTTAAAGCAGACCAAGCGTAGTGCATCACTGAAACAAGGTTTTCTTCAAGAACAAGGACCTGATGTATAAACTAAAACTAAGAAATCCTTGGGAAATTATATTTCTCAGAAAATACTATAAAGGAAAGTCTTGAAAATATTATTTGTAGCCTTCAGTGTGGTGAAATGCATGTAGTGAAATTCTGCTCATCATAATGGTTACCATCAATATAAAGGAGAGAACAGATTATTTCAATTTCTATCAACCAACGATCGTACAGAACAATTCAGTAGAGATAAAGGATCTTTATGAACATGATCAATAACACTGTTAGTAACAGTCATATTCCAAACTTCCTCCTATTTTTTGTGTGCACATTCGAGTGCTCATTAATTCTTAAATTTCCAATCAAATGAGGGAACGTACTTTTGATGTAAGGTATTCTTTTAAGCCTTCTCTATCGCTCCATCATGAACCGTTGCCACTATAAAACCCTACGTAGGGGAGAAAATGGTGCGTGTTTCACGAAATTCAAATTTGACTTTACCTCTTCCGTTGTCGTTGAAGTAAAAGGTTATATACACAGTAAGAGTTGATCATCGTATTTTTTGTGGTTAGAACCGGTCATTATTATCAGAAAATTATTTGTTTTATTAAAACAGAAATGTATATATTTTTAAAATGTTGGAAACCCATAGACACAACTATAAACTTCAAGTTTCCAAATTACATCGCTACACCACCTAATACATGGAATCACAGTAATAAAATACATTTCTAGAAAACAACTTGGTTCTCATTTGCCTAGCTATGCCTATGAAAAGATTATGGAACCACAGAACAAGAAGATAAAAGTATGTCTTTATTTTACATATGTCACAAGATTAGAGTGAGGAAGTTTATAGGCTATCAACTAGAGTGAAGACATAGTAGAAATATTTAAAGGTTTGAATACATATTTTAAAAGACAATGTTTAATTGTTGTTAAAAATATGTCTATATTCACTATAAATTAGGTTTATTTTTACTTTTGGATAAAGAAATGGCATTCACTTAAAAATATTTGGAACATTGCAACGTATTTCTACATTCACCCATACCAAGTCATGGTTTGATTATATATATATATGATATTATAAATTTAAATTTAGCGATGATGGTGAGAGATTATCTTTATTGTGTGTAAAATTATATGTAGAGTAAAACTTGAGGAAGGTTTTGATTTAGCGGGATTTGGTCCGTATCTTTAAAGCTTGATAGATCTAGAGCAGATGAGGTATGTTAACTTTAATGTCATAAGAGAAATAAATATCCTTTGCTTAGAGAACTTATGACCTTGGACAAAGATGGCCCAAAGTGCATGTAAAATCTTGAAATACTTTAAAAATGACAATTTAACATCAAGATTAAACGCAAGGTACCTAAACTAGTAGAACTATGGGGAACCTATTAAATGGCAGTTAAGACGAAGATCCTATCAACAACTATGAAGTCATATACCACCAGAAGCAACAGTCTATCAGATGGTTTATCGTGCCCCAAAAATCGTTATGAGGTCCAAAGAGAAGGTAAGATTTGACTTGATTGAAAACCTAGATGTGCACTATACATGTTGTAGGTACCATTAATAGGTATCCAGCTATCAAAGCACATCCAATACTAACGTTGCACCATGAATGAAGGTAAACTTTATTTTACACGATCAAAACCTACATTTAATAATGCCCCATAATTATCCAAGAATGAAACACAACCAAATTGAAACCTGAAAGGTAAATAAAATAAGGATCCTCAACCTTCAAACTTAGTATCAATAGCATACTAGTAGTAGAGGACGAAGAAAAAAATCTTATTCAAACACAACCAAATATATCACATGGGGTATTAGCAGCAGCCAAGTTAAATATCAGTACTTACAAATGAGTTGATGTTTATATGGTAGGACCTAGCTTTTTCTAATATTCAAAGGTTCTTTTGCTCGTCTTCCTTTAGCGACAGATGATTTTGGAGAGTAAATTCTCTGCTTAGGGCTGCCAGAACAAATCAGGATTCATAGGTGAACCGTGTCAGTGCTAATTTTTTGTAAGCGTGGAACCCCAATGCTATGTTAAGAATAAATAATGAGTGTGATGATTGATCCATGAGCCTTGCCAACGTAAAATAAAAATGTGATTGGCTTTCTAATGAGTCACAAACTTTCCGATGCAATGGCTTTATCTTCAACACATTTGTGTATTTAGATACTAATTTGATAAACTTAACATGCCTAATTTGGTTCATAGTGCTGTTTGAAAGAACAAGGTGGCTTCTTTGTTAAAGTTTATGTTTAACGTGTTAGCTCCATAGGATTTAGAACAATCGCTAATTACTTATCAGAACTAAATAGACGAATTCGCCTTGATTTTTAGAAAACAATAAATTTCATTTCATTTTTAACAACAAGTGTAAATTGGATCATAATTTAATTTTATTTTATGCAAGTTTCAGACATTATGGATTTTGTTTGGTATACAAATTTAACAATTGCTCCCAAGTTCTAACCCTCTTAAAAGACAAAGAGTCAAAACATTAATGCCCATGCTGGATTGCCATTATGGTTTATTAAAACAAAGTATACTCAATTAAAGTTAAACCTTGTTGCGTATATACAGATGAACAGTTTATAAAAGTGACGCTATGGAGATATGCTCATACTAGAATTTACCCGTATGTTTTTACCATCTTTTTTTCATGGTCTGTTGGCTAATATATTGGTTTAAAGAAATAGTAGGACACAGAATCTCAATGCACAAATGACACAGCATGGCATCTATCAAACTTTTGTGTTGACCAAGATCCGAATATCTAGCCAGTTTCTCCGATCTCGGCTCGAGGGCAAAGCATATGATGTTGTGTAAGGGCAGCCATGACAATATTTTGTTAATTCTCGCAATGTTTATCTCTTCTGGCATGTATTCCGAAAACAAGAAGAGCCAAGATGAATAAAAAGAGAAAAGGCGGCTCTCAAAGATTGAATAGGATTTGGAGACCACCGCTACCAAGATTCACTAATCTTCAGCGAAGTCAAGCATTTGTGGCGAACACGTTGCGGCTCGTTGACCGCTGAGCAACGGGAACGGAAAGAGCCCGCCTACCAATGGCGTGACTATGCCTGCGAGCCACCGCCAGAGAAAGGTTAAGGCTATGGCTGCGTCACCATATGACAGGAAATGCCTTTTTTTTTTCGAGGTCAACAATAAGAATACTTATCATGCCATACAAAGAAATTTTTGGTATCCCGAAAATGGATTCTATGACATCAGCGGTCACCTCCGAAGAAAGAACAAAATGGGAAATTTGGAGATACTTACCATCTCGGCTCAAGCCCACCTTTCATCTCAAAATGCCTTTAAACAACCTTTAGTTCCCAGACCAAACATTTAAAACAAATCATAAACTCGAAACTCCTTAATTAAAGAACCCTTGCCACTAATGCAAGTCCATCAAGTGCATAATGGGGACTCAGCAAAATGTTAACTTGCAGTCACATGAAAGTGTAAGGGAACATGGGAACTTATCTTCATGTCTGCGAGTGTGTAGTTTGTCCGTAGAATCAGTTTTCGCCTGTTTGGCCTTTCTCAAGGCTTGGGTTCATTTAAAATATTTGACAAAAGAAAGTTAAAAGGATCATAAAGTGAGGATTAATAACAGAAAGGGAGAAACAAAGTGTTTCGAAAGTGGTGGGGGACAATGAATATGTTAGCCTGAAAGTTTTCTACCCTTCATCCAGACAGACTTACGGCTCATGGGAGACATATACATGACCTCTTTAGTTGACGAAGACTCGCGCAATAAATGAAACAAAATGAACTTGTTTTACTTTCTGCTTGGGAATTTTTGCCGCTCTTTTCGATGAATTGGTGTTAATTTTCAATTTATCGACATTTGTCTTAATTTCTAATTTAAATAACTATTAAAAGTTTTAATTTAAATCATTAATTCAAATGATAATTTTAGGATTTTAAGACAAAATATTAGTTTTATTAAAAAAGTGTTTTAAAGTATCTTAATACGTTAGTGATATAAATTGTTGTTATTGTTTCTGCCTGCTTTAGTAAGCTATCAATAACATAAAACCTTAATAAATTAAATGACATTAATAATATTTATTATTCAAGGTTTATTTAAGACATTCGTGCTTACAGAGTCTGTGTAATCCAAACATAATAAATGGTGCCTTGACACATGAAATTATAGATATAGCAGATGAGTTTCTAATTAAAATTTCCTATGATTAAGGAAAAGTGGGCAGAACATCCACCCAACAATAGCAATATCTTAAATAAGGGCCAGAAGGACAACATAATCTCATGCATGATAACATAGAAAACAACTTACATGAACTCAAAGAGCTATGTACAAGTATATTATAATTTCATTTGAGTATGTGGAATAAAGTAAACTATAGGGAGACACGAGAACGGCAGCCATCTATTGGAGTCTGTGAGCAGTTTCCATATGAAATGGATGACATATGATGAGAAGCTTTACACTTGGTGTAGTAAATCTTCAGAATGAGGACTTTTCGCTCCTTTTTATGTAGAATGGTGAATAGATAGAGAATGGAATCGATGAAACAGGAAAGATAATTAAATTGTAATAAAGGCCTATGTGTTAGATCATTTCCAGATGTCATAATTTATTCCCAGGATTTTTCTTTCTAAAATCTAATGCAGAGTTACACTTTCTTAAAATAATTTCTAGTAGCTTAATGTTTCTTTAATTGATTAATTAAAGTGAATAATTTTATGAGTAAGGCCTTCTAAAATATATGTTAGCTTTATACTAAGATTTGAAGAATGCATTAAATGGCAGAACAAGCTACACACTTTCCATGATTTTTTTTTTTTAGCTATAAGTCCAATCTTGAATGTTCAAAGAGAAACTTTGTAACAACTTGTTGTTTTTGTAAATCATATATTCATTACTGTTGGTTTTATTGGGATGAAGAAACATTTCCTAGAACAGATCCTCCTTTATACACCTTCCATTTCATCCACCTTTCAAAGCACATAGTTGTTCATATGCTTAAGAATCCTTGACCATACCCACCCTCCCAAGACAAATGTCTTTCTCACCAATAATCATTTATTTATAATAGGTCTAATTCAATTTCCATGAATAGCAACACATGCATATGTTATTATGTTTAATTTTAAATGTGGAGCCTGCAGAGCTGTGTGAAAGAACAAGTTTACTTTCTAAAAGAAAGAACAGAGAGGCTGAAGTTAAAATAAGGCTTGTACAGGTGTCCCCATGTAATGTTTTAGGAGTATATTGTTCTGTAATTCTAATGGTTAAAACATTATGTGGAATTTTCAACAAATTGATGTTTTACCTACTACAATGTGAGAAACCTTGATGCTCCTTGACTTGAGATTTTCAAGGTTTTCACTTTGTGAACATGAACAACTTATTATCTTAGAATATAAATGACCATTGGATGAGCCTTACCAAAGATATCTCCAAAACCTATTTTGTAGTAGTATTTTCTAAAAAAAATTCATGAAAATACCCTAGATTCCTCCAAAGCTCACCGTAATTGAATTTTTCTTAGTCTTCATTGCTCAGTATAAACACTAACCCATGAGGATTTTGAAGCTGATTTTAGGTATTCATCATTTTTTAATATTCTCAAATTGAAAATACTTCTTCTCAGTTTTCTAGTCCTTGTTCTACAAGGAACATTCCATCCTTTCTTGAATGGGTACGAAATCATATCAGGCACTTTGCTGGTCTTCACTACTTAGTACTTCTATACCAAGACTCTCCCATCATGAGTTCATATGTTGTTGTGAAATTGAATGAGGTACATGGTCCTTGTCCTATTGTTTCCACTATAGTAGTAGTCCTTTTAAACTTCCCAGGGACCTCACAACTATGCCACATTTTTCAAAAGAAGTATGTGCTTTATGGTTTGCATTTGAAAAATAATAATCTAGGCTAGAAAAATTTTACAAAAAGAAGGTCTATTGAAAGTTCATAAAATGGATGTAAAAATTGTCGAATGACACAGGCAGAGAATGTTTTTAGTCCCCAACCTAAGGAATTTTGTGAAGGATTAGGAACATAAAGCATGGCAAACGGTAAGAAATCCTCAGGTGGGCCTCTTTGAAAACACTCATGAGCCTGGTATAATAATGGGTTAGTGGAATAGGGGCTTAGGGGTTAGAGGTTTAGGGTTTAGGGCTAATGATGAAGAACAGGGTTGTGACTGGGGCTTGTGGGGTTAGGGGATCAGTACTTGTAAATAGGCAGCAATGAGTTAGTATTTACGGGATTAGGGATCCGTTAAAATACGAGTTATAAAGGGGTTACAAACAGATTAGACGAATGTTAGGACTTTAGGGTTAGGTTGTGGGTTACAATATAGTTATGGGTTAGATGTTTAGGGTTAAACAAGTAGCTGTATAGGTTTAAATAGAACTTAGCATTTAAGGATTTTATATGAAGAAGAAATAGGGGTTAAATGGTTAAAGGCATTAGGGGTTTAGGGGTTAAACAAGTTAGGCAGGGAATTAGGTTTGCTGTGTTAGGTTATGGGCTTAGAGGTTTAGGGCTTAGGGGGTTAAATGGGCTATGCCTAGTAGGGGGTTAAATGTTATGGGGGTTATAGCAATTTTATTAGTGTAGTCATGGTATAATTCTAGTTGTAGCACCATAACTTGCCGGGTTGTTATAGTCAAGGCAAGACCCAGTTGGGTTCCCCAAGTTCCAAAAGTATGGGGCCTGTGAGTCATGGAGAAGTAAGGAGTGTCAAAGGTGCCAAGGGGTTTTCCATTTTTATAATTTTTCACAAAGCTTTATACCATGCTACCTAGTTGCCGGTGTTTCTTACTGCTTTAACTTTTTCTCTGTTTCTATCTCTCTATCAAGTTTTCGTCTTACTTGGAAATTTCATCCTTATTTGGTAGGTGTTTTCTTCAATATAGTGTGAATATTTTTCCCATCAATAATCTCTTTGGGGTTTGTTCAACACAATGGTTGTTGTCTACTCATCATAGTATTTGGCGAAACAATGTTATCGATGGTCACCAATCAATGGTACCTTATGATATTTACCTTGTACCTTGTAAGTGCTTTTCAAAGCGACAATTATAAATATTTCTGGGAACTTCATGAATTAGTTCTCTCGTTTTCAATTTATCTTATAAGCACTTATATCGTTGTTGTTAAATATTTCATTTCAGTCCCATGGAGTTATTTCTATCTATTGTGGAGATTGGATCTATTTTTGCTCACTTCTTCAATTTTTCCCCATCACAGGTGTTGTTTTGCCGGTTCTTTTCATCATGCTTTTTCGCTAAGTATTCTTAGTCAAACACATAGTGTCAGGGTAGTATGGTGGAGCTGCTGGCTAAATTAGTTAGAGTTACACAAGGTAGAAATAGAGAAGAGAGTTTACGTAAGAGTTCGGGCCAGTATGTGTGCGAAAAGGGTCAGTGACGTCACATACCTCACCGCGAGCAACACAGGCTGGGGTCGAGGCTGTGTTTGTAATGACGAGATAATTTGGGAGAAGTGACACTACCGTTTTATTTCTTTTGCAGAACCATTTTCTTTTAAGTTTCGTGATTGCCAGTACTTAGATTTCGTGATAATAATGAAAACCCTCCGTAGTTAATCAGACCGTTTTCCCACACTGGTTTTTTCCTCTGTGGATATTTTTCTATAAAATCCACAAATACTTTGTCTATGATCATGTTATTCGTATTTTTATATGTATGTGCAGGTTGCTAGTTGTATTTACTATTTAATTGCCAATTTATTGAATATTTCACAAATTAACCTTGTAAATTTAATCTAAGTAGGAGAAGTAACCGAAGATACTGCAATAGGGTTTTTGGGATTAAGAAATTTTCATATTCCCTTGGTCTAGCTCATTGTGCCTAGGGCAACAATTTCTTATGAATTTAGCTAGAGGAAAACTTCTTATCTTCCTAGAGGCAATTGTTGGGTGCTCTCACTTTCAGAACACAACACCGTTGGAATTCTCCAAATACCTCGTTCAGTTTCAGGGATCAAGTTTTTCTTAGGTGTTCCTATGAGGAACCCTATAGGACTGTTTGACCTATTGAAGTTAAAACATTTGTCCGATCCTTTCCATCACCTTATAGATAGAAACATCATTGTTGCTAACCCATCTCAAACTCGAAGGTCAGTCCACTGGCCCTTGTGTCCCATTCGGTGTCGCGTTCCTTCATCAAGGACCATTTGAACCAAACCCCAAGGATTTTAGGGACTTAGAACTTTTCATAAGTCTTTTCTTCTCAAATCACACCCTCTCTCTCCTAGAAGATAATTTCTTTCTTAAATGGGGAAAGCAAGTCCTACCTTTATTTATCTTAGGGTGCTCACAAGCTACTTCTAATTATTCATTGACCCATACTTGTGTCAAGGACTTTAACCACTGGACTCCCACGAAATCTGAAAACCGAAGAGTAAGGAGCTTTAGCTGGCAGTATAAAGGGCTACTTCATCAAGTTTCTTTGTCTAATGCGCTTTTAGAACTTTTTAGATCCATTAGTTTATGGTAACAAGTTTACATCCATTTGCGAACAACTCTTTGGGCGTCGTACTTTTTTCGATATCACGCTTCGCAAGACGAGAAGTTCAGTAATATGAGACCCGCCTTCTTCAATAATCAACTTGGTTAACATAGTGAATTAGGCTAGTTGTTGGTCCAATTGAATGTTACTAGGTCCTTCTAAAATCGTATATCCTTAGGTCTTCATCGTCATACCGTTGTTTTTCAGAATAAGAGTTTGCGTTTTCTTTACGATGTGCACCTAACAATTTCTCCATAAACTGCATTTGGCGACCATCAATTCGCTAAACCATAATCAATTTTTTATCGATCTAGCTCCATGCGAATACCACCTAATGTAACCTACCACCTTCAATGGTTTGAGTCTCCTTAAGATCAGCAGCTTGGGACATTTAATAATTTGATCTTTTTTGTTGTCCAATTTGTGAACAACATGAACTACCTTCTTATCGCATTTATCATTGGCACCTAGTAGATGACTCAATTAGGTCATAAATCAACCAATAATAGTCCATTTACTAATTGTTTAGAAGTTTTTATATTTGTTCAAAACCTTTGGTGTATCCCACCAACCAACTGTGATGTCAACCATTCTTCATATGAAAATTTCTTCTACGCTCAATCCTCCATTTTTGTGTTCCACCTTCCTTGATCCTTTCATGGTTTCGAACACATACCAATTTGTAAACTATCTTCCAGACCTATTTTTACCATTGGTGTAGAATAAATTATTTAAGGGTCGAACTCATCTTCCTCTACTTAAATTTACTATATTACACCACCTTATGAACTAAATATGCTAGGAAATTGTCCCAACTAGGCATTATACTTATGTACTTTAATTTTTAAGAACAAACTATCCACACACAGAAAACATTTACTCAGTTCTCCACAAGAAAGACCACCCAGCTCTTATATGTGGACTATAAATCACATTTTTGACTGGACCTTGGATATGAACTTTAGATTCTAATGTCGCACCCTCAAACTAGGTTAATCAGTCATTATTAAGCTCGTTACGATTTTATGGTTTAAATTAAAGGCAGTGTTTCCTTTATTTATACAGACAACAGACTATGCATTACAGAACTAAATTAATAACAAGATGTATCAATTTTCTTTCTATTTTCATGAAAATATAACTAATGATTCAACTTATCTTGTAATCATGTAGAAATAACACATCGAATCCTTCCCGTAACTCTGGGGAAATAAACACAATCGTACAATCGTTAAGGCAAGTAAGAGAAACAAGTTATCAACGTACAACAGATGTATCTTCGTATAGTTAAATCGTCAAAACCTCATTCTATTTTTATTAAGTTTATGAACTGCAAACAACATATCGTTAATATCTTTAAGATTTCTAGTACCGCTAATTGTTCCTCGGGCCGATCTAGGAAAATCTCACTTAGCATTTCAGACAATTCTTCAAATTTCTTCACTGCTTTTGTAAACGTAATTCTGTGAATTATTCTGTTATTAATTAGAAAATCAATGTCTTTTGATCAGTAATCCATTTGGCATCTCAATGATCATAATTGCATATGTAGTTTTCTATAAATGGTAATTTGGAGAATATGTTCTTCCAATTTGTTAACAAGTGACTGGCGTGCTTTTTAATATTTAAAGAAGATAAACCCTAAAACCAAAACCCTTATCCTTTAGGAGATGTAATACTAAGAGCGAGAAGCCCATGAAGCGAAGCATGTCAACTTCCTGGTTTCAATTTGGTCATATGATCTTCTTCCCATTTACGATAATTATTAAATATTCTAGTGATCAATAAACTACTAATATGATTTATATGAAATCTTCTGAACCTTTTCGAAAGGTGCCTAAAACATCGTTTGGGGCCCAAAATGACTTCTTTTAAAGTTCTCAGACCAAAAACTCATCGGCAAAAATAGTAAATTAACAAGTTATAATTATGAAACTAAAAACTGAAGACAACAGAAGCCTAAATGGAATAGGTAAATACCAATATTCAATTTCGATCATTTTAAATTTAATTTTATTGTTAACTTGCTCAATATGATTTTCTAGCTAATTGACAAAAGTTGTTATGACAAACATAATTTATTGTCCAATTTATTTAAGGAAAAATAAATTAGACACCGTTATCTTCACCTCGGTACATAAAAATTCTCACTAAAAGAATGTATTTTTTTTGTCCTTTTCATGGCGTAATTTGACTCTGTTACAAATTTCAACACTTTTCCTCAACAAGAAAGGAACTGTTCCATCCTTATCTCGGGTACCTTTTTTAATGTTTCGTATGCTATCAGAAAAGTGTTCGTAATTTTTAAACTCCCCGAAATCGAATACCTTCCGAAATTAATCAGATAATGAGTCTGTCATCATATTTTCTCACTATTGTTAGCCATCGTACTGCTTAGTAATGATTCTTCGCACCGCCGCCACATCTCGTATCCGTGCTCTTTGAACTATTACAACTCTATCAGGCCCGTATTTATATATGTCATTATGATTTTATCTGTTTACATCCCATCAGATCAATTCTTAATCGCATCCTTTCCTATTAATGGCCGACTGGGGTTTCGTACAAAAGCCTGACCCATGAGACATGTCCCCAATGGACCTGCTGTTCTTTCATTTTGGGATTATAACCTGGTGTTACGCACAACCCCACCTTACACTTCAAGGTATGGTCGGTTTTCTTCCAACTGCCTTTGGGCCCCCTTATGGAGGGTTCTCATGAGGGACGTTCTACCTTGCCTTCCGTTTTCCATCAGACAACATTTTAACAACCTTTAGACTGAAGCCATGAGGATGCATGTTGAGAGGTACTTATGCTCCTCTAAAACCACCAAGTCTCTAACTTCGCTCTTTCAAAAGCTTAAAGCATCCGGCAATTTCCAAGTTCATAGGTTCTTACCTTGTGTACGTTGTGTACCTCATTCCAAGTTATAAAAGCTTTAAAAAAAGAGTTGATTTTATATTTGTTGATACTTTCATCCGAGTTCTGATTTGATCAATTATTTTTCCATTTGGGTAGATTTTCAGAATCCAAGACTGCTTGTTTTGGAAAATTTTTACACTAAAAATATTCAAATACTTTCTGCAAACCTCCGGCTACCAAAAATTCATGCTTCCCATACCATGAAATATACCAACAAGATTCAATCCTATCTGTAACTAATAAAACAAGATACCTAATCCTTCTCACAATTTACGTAAACAAACACCATTAAATCATATATAAGTAAGAGAAATAAATGATCATCAAAATAAATAAATATGATGGTTTGGAAAACAATCAAAACTTTCATCTTTTGTCAGTATGTTTGTTGAATCATGAACAATACAATGCTTAATCTTCATGAGATCTTCAAAGACTTTGCCAATTTTCTTCTCGTCACCTAGTAAAATTGGCTCAGGTACTTAGCCAATATAATATTTAGCCTTCAAATACTTCATCACATAATAAATTTGTAGAATTGTTCCTTATTACCTTGTACCAGTTCTCCTTTATCGTTAAATCTACCGTGGTATCCAAATGACTTTATAATTTATGAAACTTTCTTAATAAAATTACATGCGTTTTCAATTGGTTTCAACTCAGTATTCTCTTTAAACCCATATACGTAATTAATAGTGAATTAACGCTATCCTATTGATTTACTCATTGTGAATTAAATCTAATTAATTAACGACCTCTCACTAGCTCATCACTCAACAGAATTAGTTAAACCCATTTAATCATTTAATTGAGTAATTACACTTGGCACCCCACTAATGTACTGTCTTCCAATCGACCCCAAAATATTAGAACCTCTAGATGCCTCATATTAGACCCTAACCTGGGACTTTTGAGAGCTAACTTTGCTATCATGATTTAATTAACTGACACAAGTTTTTATGAGATTGAACTACAATTTATTGTCTAATTTAGTTTAAGGGACAATAGAGCTGCCTACATCTTCACCCTCAGCATCAAAAATTCTCATACCACAGGTGGGCATCCCTATGGTGGTCCAATCTCACACTGCTTCTTTGTTGCAAATTTATAACATTTCACACTTTGATGTGGCCTTTCACACAAAGACACATCAGCTGAAATCACATGCCCAGATTTCTCGTGGGAAACCTCTTTAAGCTTGATTCACATTGCAGAGAACCGAAAGAATATTCCATCTCACTCACTAAAGCGTAACCCACCATTAAGGTATGCAAGATCTTTCCTTGAACCCTCATACGATGATCTTTGCTTCTTGGAGTGATGACGATCGGGGACTCTCCTTTAGCAACCTCTTACTCGCTCAGACTTGGACCTCACTTTAGGACTACACCTCTTCACCTCTTTGATGGTGCCAGATAGTGGGATACACATGTCAAACATGCCAAGATGTGCTGACATGGGCACAGGCATGTGCCAAGCATGTGTGTGGGCAATGTTGTCAAACGTAACTTCGAGACATAACAAAAGGGAGAAAAAAAGTTAAACCACGAAGGAAATTAACACACAAGAGGGTTAATAAGTCAATGTCTACCTGTTTCTTCAAGAGAGTAAGAGGCATGTTAGGCACACCAACACTAGGTGGCAACAGGTCCCAAGTGCAAAGTCTTAGAGGCATTCATGCCAAGCATTCTTTTGTTTTTCCTCATCTCACTTTTCCAACAATTGATCATCGAAATAAACAATACACTAATACACCATGCTAAATCAAGTACCAAGGCATCTCCAGTCGCATTCCATACACAAAGCTAAGACTCTTCCAAGCGCTAACACGTGCCAAGTCGTCAAGGTAGCGACTAGTGTGGTGCATGTGAAGAAGGAAGTGGAATATTGAAGAGCGATGAGGCAAGCGTGCTAGAGATGTACAATGCACAAGTTGATGAGCGTTACGAGTACTAAGAAAAAATTAAGGGAGCAATCAGGTAAAACACATCACCAAAGTTAATGGAATATGAGGAATACGTAGTCGCCGTATGACTAGTGTTACTGGTCGACCGCAGTAAGGCGTGCCAAGGAGGGGAGCGTGACAAGGTATACAGTATTGCAAGGCACGCTAGGAAGATCAAGGCACGTTAAGAGCACTGGTACCAAAGTGCTGGAGTTCCGTGCGGCACACTAGATCACTGTCACATTTAATAGTGCACAAGATATGCCACAGCATGCTGAAGTATGAGCATACGTGGCGCAGGTGTTGGGGTACCATTTCATGTGACAAATAAAGCGCCAAAAGAAGAGAAACCAATAAGAGGGTGATAAGCATTTCAGACTTTATCTCTTTTGTGCTGTGCAAAGCTAGGCACGACCTAATAATAGGTCCCACACATGCCAGAGGTGCAAACAAAAGCCAAGTGCTGAATGTGTGCAACAACGCATTCAACCATCAAAGTGGTTCTGGTGGCACAAGCTAGTGACTGTCATGGTGATGCCAACAACACGTAGTTAGTAGAGGTTCCATGTTGAGCAGAAGGTGATGCCACCATGTGTTTGAAGGCCAATGCCATCACAAGATGTTCATGGTGTACACCAAAGATGTCTTATGGGGTAACAAGAAATGTTTCCAAGCAAGCAAACATTGGTTTAAGGTGCATGACTGTTGAGGATTGTATAGGTCTTTCTCACTAATAGGTTTTCGTGAGTGCTCGATCATGTGCTAAAGTAATATGTTTCTACACACAATAGCGAAATCTATATCAAATGTACTTTTCTAGATACAAACCTGATAGTGATAAGAATCACGCGAGGACTCATGGAAAACTTCTTTCGTTCCTGATCAGTCATTACTGATGGGACATGATACACCTATTACTAAGCTTGCAAAATTTGACTTCACAACCACTCAGTGGCCTCGAATATATTATAAAAAACACTCAATAACATACGTATTAAATCGTTATTTCTTTTGCTACAAAAATATATTGATACGCACACAGCGCCACTCTAAAACTCAGCCAGCTGACACTAATGATGATCGATACATTTTTGATCAGCCACCAAAAGTAACAAAAAGAGCAGGCCAGAGGGTCATGACAAAGTTTCGACAGCCAGCAGTGTCACCAGCGAGAGAATTTGAGTGATGGGCCTTTAACGTATTCTCACCAAAAGTGTGAAAGGTCTTTCTTTTAGGGATGAACTGAGCAAGCGACCACTCACTCAGACACACTTACAGTGACTGCTTTAGTAGATTACCAGACGACATTTAGCATCTCAGACTGCGCCACCAAAAGTAGCAAAAGAGACGTGAGGGTCATTAAAAGTCAGCCACTAGAAGTAAGTCACCAAAGAGAGAATTAGCGATGGGCCTCAATCTCACTCTCACTCAAGCGGACAGTTTGAGGGACAGATTTGGTGCGACTAAATGCTGCACAAGACTCATCACCAGATGACACACAGCTGATGAAGCTTTCTTTTGAATGACCGTCGGTCACTAGCATGTGACGCTGTGGACCACCTTAAAGTGTCGTCACGCCACAAGCATTGACTCCTCACCAACTGTGCTTTTCATCTTTGTAAGATGTCATATAGAACATGCACACAATCCTCATACAAATTCATCACAAGCCCTGTCACAAGAGAATTGCTACAGCACCACTGTGCAAACCATCTTTGCAAATCACGCCAAATCTGTATCTTGCCAGGGCTTTTAGCTCAGCTTTCACTGCATGACTGTGAAAGAAATTACCATAATGGAACTCTAATCCATCCTATATTGACTACTAACACCATTGCAGCATGAATGTGTGGTGGGCTCACCAACACTACAGACATAAATTTGATAGTCACACTTGCTTCTTTCACTCACTTCCTCCACCGGTCTCCACTAACTCAGTCATGCACCGTAGTTAACTCGATGTATTTTTTAGATGATTAATGAGTTAATATTTAGTGAATTAATTAAATAATTACTCACACCACTCTCACTAGTGTATCAATTAGTTAGACTAGATACAATTCAGTCTCAATCGTGTCTAACACTGAGTCAACCTGAAATGACAACTCCACCAAACCTCCGTCACATGAGTTCTAATCAAGTCCTCCATGCAAAGAGCTCCACTTAACCCCTCGTAAATAGCGTAATTTCTTCACACGACTCTATACATATCCCAGTGCACTGAATCGAAGTGCTCCAAGAGAATAGGATAATGTTTATAGTCCAAATATTATTAAGAGCTAATAATATTCGACATATCTATTTTTAGACCCACAATCTAAAAATAGATTCCGCTCAATATAGTCTAAAACAGAAGCCCATCTATATTTTTCCACTCGACCAACCATCCAAACAACAGCATCCTGAACTCATAGAATATGATCGACATGTCTAGAAAATAGACATAGATCTACAGACTTGTACCAAAAATCGCTCGTGGTGGGCACCACCTAGCCATAGTGACCATTTTCCAACTAGATCGTAGAATGAGTATTTAGGATGCCTCCTTCACACTGTTACTTGCTGAAATCTTTGCAACACATCGGAGTTTAGAGTTAGAGAGTCAAGAGTCATTTGTGTGTCAAGTGAGTTCGAGTTATTTCCCTCTCTCAGACTCACAGTTGAGAAGCCTAACTGCTTGCATCGTCAAGCAAATTCCGTATTCCGATAATAGGGTTATTCCGAGAAGTCTCAGCGATTGGTAAAGAGCACCGTAAGAACCTAAAGTGGCCGAAATATATAGGATTGTTCATATGTGTGTTGGTGTGTTTTTGTTCAAAGACCGAGTTCCGTGGAACTGCTAGTGTAGCCTTCGTAAAGCTATCTTACTGATCAAGAAGAAAACACTAGTAAATGACATCAAAGTCTCATCTCAGAGAGAGAACAACATAGTTCTATATCACAAACCATCGTAATGTGAAATATTTTTGATCAACAAAGAGTGAAATTTATTCCGCATATTTTGAGTAATCGAAAAATTCTCGAGCTTTATTTTAAAGTCTCGTTGGGGTAGTATTTGTGTTATTTTCACAACAGCGTAGCTCACAGAGGTTCACCAAAAGCAGAAGGGATGCGCAAGACCGTTAAAAGGTGGGTGAAGTCACAAGAAGGCTTTCTCAGAGTGAGAGACTCTGAGTAGGTTCGTGTAAAGGGTGCACACATACACAAAGAAGAGACTCAACAAGGCCAACAACTCGCGTATTGCTGCAAGCTCAAATAGCTGTAAAATTGTGGTATCGTAATGTGTTTTAGGGACACACTTGTAATATCCTTTTCTTTCCGTTTCGAAAGGTGACCCTTTCTTTTTTCTACAATGTTGGAGTATTTTTGAATTGCTTACTAGCATTCTTTGCTTTCTTTTTAGCTTTCCTTCTTTGATAAGAGGATCATCAATGTTTAGGCCATATTTGTCGTAAATTGACTCTATCATAGGCAATCTGAAATTTTTTCTAAATATTTTTTCACTTTGACAACTTTGTACACAAACCAAATGATGTTTTAGTAACTATAGAATATATTTCTCCTTGCAAATGATTCAAAAGGCAACCGAAAGCATCTTGCAGACACAAGAAGTCTACAATCTGACTAAGGGCTCAGACATACTTGCTTTCATAGAGAATATTTTTTAGTATATTTTCACCTCATAGATGTCAGTAGCATCTGTACTTGTGAAATATTCGTATCGAGATAATTTGTTGCACTTAAGATTCATTAGAATCATTTCGTGCTTATCTCATCTATTTCTGTTTCGTAACCACACCAATGTTCTCTGAATCATGGAGGTGAGTGCTCCACCATATTATTTTTGGGGTGTGCCATCAGTATTGTGAATTATGTCTCCAATTTCATCTTTCAAAAGTTCACTTTCCATTTTTTGTAATTAAAGTCTGAGATGTTTTCAGCTTCTCAGCCATCTTAGAGTGCCGGACATTGGATGGGAGTTTTACAAGCTTCAACTTCATTTTTTCTCTTAGGCACATAAGCTTGTATTCTGTAAACATCATGTCAATCATCTCACCTTATTTGTCCCTGTACTTAAATTATCTATATTCCATTCTCCATGAGAGTCCTGGATAAAAAATTATGGGTTTCGAAGTTTTCCTTTCCGGTTAGATCAGAGCGTAATATCTAGTAAACTAGCTCTCTAGTAGCTCATAGATGGGGAATAACCGTGATTCTCGACTCAGTTCCTTGAATAAGGAAGCAATGAAGATATTTTCCGTGAGATTCAGCATTTTCGAAGATTCTCCCTAGAAGGCTAGGCAACTTCTCTAGGCAATAAATGGAGAAACTGCCAATTGGCTATGATGATTTTGAATCAGACATTTCTCTTATGCAAGAAAGCAGCAGAGTAGGCTTATCAGCCTTTTGATATATTCATATTAAAAAATTTCTCGAAATAAGTCCGTTATGAGTCCTTTTTAGAGCTTATTTCATGTATAACTTTCCTCTACTTCATCTAATTTTTTTCAAGTGACTCTCTTCCACAAATTTTTAAACAAAGAAGAAAACTGAATATCATTCAAACAATTATTTACACTATTGACCGAAACTGTGTAAGCCGTCAAACTCGTCTCCTTCATGAGAGATTTTAGCAGAATTCATTTCCAATCCCTTAATGGCAATATTAGTCTAGTTTATTTTCTCACACGCTTTTTTGATTCTCGCCATCAATGCCTAAAGCATTGTCATCCTTCAAAACTAGAGGGATAGTTTTTGTTGAGTTTTTGCTTCCCCAAGGATGATTCCTTTGTAGGAGGAAATGTGGATGAGGTTTCAGTACTGCTACCATATAATGCGTGACCAAGAATGTCTAGCATTGTAGAGGATACGATGTTAGTCATTAAAACATTCTCCGACTATCTCATATTTTTTCCGTACACATAAAAGTTATCCAAGAATTAGATTTATCCATGAATTCTTTCCATTCTTGAGATAGTTTGAATTTTTCTTCACTTGTATGAGTGAGGCTAAAAATATTCTCACTCCGGGATAGGTGTAAATATCCTAGTTTAACATCTCTTTCATCCACCGGGGTATCCACTTTATATTTCTTATAGCCATCCATCGTAGTGAAAAATTTGTGCATCTCCGTGAGCGATCGGCTTGCTGTACATTTTCTCGGTAAGACACTAAATCTGAGTTATGGAATTAAGTCATTCAATTGATCTAAGTAGCCTCAGACCATATCTAGGCATATTTGGTGGTCTCATTTGGCTAAACATCTCTCGTTAACCTTGGGTCTTTTTTCCAAAGAGGGGTAACAAGTGATCACTCGTAACATGATCAGATTCTATGGGAAGGGAACATATGAACACTTTGGATTTGGACAAGGGTTTATAGATGTAGAAGTTGGGGCTTCACCTCTTTCCTTGGATGATGATTGGCATGAATGACGAATTCACAAGATCACAAAATTTACAAGTATTTTGCACCTAGAGAAACAACTTCAACAAAGCGAAAAATTTACAATTTGGGAAAACTCAAATAAAGAAATATGTTTACAAAAATTTGTGATAGAATTGGAACAAGCGGTATCAACTCCAAGAGGATCTCCGGATAATGGCGGGAACTTCTACTAGCTTGCAATAATCCTTTCCGTCTCATGGTAGATCTTCAAGTGAAAGGATAGAACAACAAAGGACCGATCTTCTTGGATATTTACAAAAGTAATATTTTTTCATACTCGTGAGGCTTGGGATTTGACACAACCCAAAGTTGCTCGTGAAAGTGAGGTCGTCCCATCCTGATAGTTTGATGTTCTCACTTTTGATTTTTGGAATCGTTAGAACAACGAACACTTGAATTTGACTCTTTGATGGGTGTTTGGAGGACTATAGGGTAGAGGGTGTTTATATGACGAAAACGTCCTCTAGTCCGAATGTGCTATATTATGTCTTTTTTCTTGTCATATCAAATCCAAAGGTTTCAGATCCGTGAAATCGAATAATTTTGTCGATTGTTTCATCAAATACATATACTAAAAAATTTGGAGTAATGACTCAATATAGATCGAGCCATTTGGCAAAGGAGAAAATATTCTCGCAATTAAAGAATCGATATACTTGTTATGTGTAAGATCTTACGATTGGCTAAAACAAAGGTATTTAACCCTTGATGTCAAAGCATTGATGTCTATTCTAATAATATCCCAAATGTACAGTATGAGTTTTGAGCCTTTTGGCTTCTGCTTGAAGTTGCTTAGAATTCGAAGAGGAATGGATTGACACATTCTGGGAGTTTTTCTTGAATTTGACTAATGGATTCCTTAATGGAAATTTTAGTGGTGGCCTTTAAATGGAAAAAACATAAAGATTTGAACATACATGAGAAGCATCAATACTTTAGGGAGTCTTCCATCTAGCGATGGTTTGTGATTCTTCATATTCTAATTCAACATAATTAATCACACGACTAGATAGACATGCAAACATATCCCTAAAGGATTTTTCTTCAACTTTTTTTCTTTCTCATCTAGTTCTCTAAAGAAATAGTATCTTATCCGATCTAGATCCATTTTTTCAACAAAGAGCAATGTATTTGAGTAATAACCTTCATGAACCGTGATGACAAACCTTTATCTAATACCAATTTTATGCAAGGGCTTCGAATGAAGCTTTGTAAATGCACAACACAAAGTCGATCTAGCCTTGTTGAGTCTTCTTTCTTTGTGTATACTTATTCACCCATACATGAACCGCATACACAAACCTACTTGTATTTCATGCTCTAGCGACCTTCTTTTGTAGACTTCGTTCTCATCTTTTCAATGGTCTTGCGTTCCTTCTACCTTTTTGCTAACCTTTGGTGTGAAAATGAACTAACAATAATACCACTGTCAACGGACTTTTAAAACAGACTCATAGTTTTTAGTACTCAAAATATGGAATAAATTTCATCTTTATTTACTCGTAAGATTTCGTATTATAGAGAGTTGTGATACAAACTCCGTTGTTCTCTCCGAGAGCAGACCGTGATGGAATTTACCGACTGTTTTGCTTCTTAATAAATAAGATAGCTTTCGAGGCCACCCGGCCGATTCATGAGACCCGCCTTGAACAAAGACACACCAACACACACATAGACAATCCTATATATTCCGGCCACTTTAGGTTCTTACCAAAGGCTTCCCACATTGATACAAAGTGCTTCCCGAATAACCTATTGACTGGAATCAGAAACTTTATTTCTTGATGTAAGAAGATCAAAGCTTCTCACTCACAGAGATGCGAGCAGAAATAATCTAAGACTCACTTGACACACAAATGACTCTTCGACTTTCTCTAACTCTAAAACTACGATGCCTCATGAATGAGCCTTATCCCTCCTTATATATACAAAGGAGAGGACAAACATTCTGTAGACTCGTGACTTAGAAATGAACTATTTCTTCGGTAATGCCGAGTGACATCCGTACAGAGATTCCAAGTCCGTACTGAACATACATGGGGACAAAAGAAAAACAAAGCATAGTGGATACGTCATACAAAAAAGCCCACGAGAAAACTGTGTTATTACAAAGGAGGAAGATTTTTTACCGTAAAATCCTTTCGAGAAAAATCCCAGTCACATTTTACCCGTGACTAGGTATCATGTAAATTGTGGGATAGTTTTAGATGGAGTCCACGAGAACCATTTATGCTCGGATTATCTAAAGGAGTAATGCTGAGAAATCGATACCTTTTATATAAAGGCTCATCCCATGCTTTAGTGTAAAACCCTTCTAACTATCATGGGTTATTTTAATAAAATTTGGTGTTTATCTTAGTCTATGACCAACCATTCATAGTGTCTAGTCATATATTGGTGCAATTTGATTTTTACTGCTAGTTGAAGATCACTGAAGGCTCGCAAAGTAGTATGAAATCACTCAAGAATATTATTTTCTAAACACCAATCACAATGCAATTGGAATATGATTCACAATAAACAGTGGTCAATGGCTATTTTTTTGATGCTTTGAAATCACTCCACCGATTTTGTAGCCAATCACATTGTTTCTTTTGTTGCATGATCCAGTTGGACCAAAATTCGCTTTGTGTAATGGGTTTCATTTTTCATCAATATTTAGTAGATCCCACTAAAGCTTTTTTATAACTCCGTAAAATTATATATTGTGTCAGTGAAAATAAGATTTGTATTTCCTCTGGCCACTAGGCAAAATTAAGTCTCATGTGTCCATGCAAGATTTTCTAGTTTTGATTATACAGTAAGTATTTAGTGATAGAATCTGTGTCCGTTACCTTCCTCACCATGCATGGTGATGTCATGGAAGTCGTGTTCTAATGTTTCTTCTGCTTGATGAGCTACTTCCATGCTTCTAGCATACACCATGTCGTGGATCCATTCTACTACCTTTAGGATACAACTTTCTTTCAGAACTAGTTGTAGAATGTCTTGGTGATTTTGTAGATTTGCATCCAATGACTTCAAAGTAGCTTCGAGTTGCTAAGTTGGCTTCACATTGGTCACAATATTCTTGCCAACTTTTATATTTAAGGATGGACTCTAAGTATTTCTTTTTTGTTGATTAGGGTCCCATTCTCACACAATCACCAATATGTGTCTTGTTGTTGGATATGCTCTTCGCTAGAAAAGCGTCCCAGGTACAATTTTCAGATCCTTTAATGTGTTCTACATCAAAGTCAAAATTTGAAAAATATAGTCGCCATCTCGGTGAATTTTGCTTCACCCAGGATTTTTAATGTCCTTTGTTAGAAGTTTCTTTAAAGCGGCACATTCGATCTCAATAAAAAATTTCTATTGACCAAATGAATTTTAAATTTATCAATAGAATTTCATGCGACTTTTATCCTTTTCACATGACAGAATAATTTCTTTTGCCATGCTCCATCTTCGGAGGCAAACCGGGATTATTTGTTCTCACCATCCTTCTTTTTGTTTGAGTACCCTCCTCACCCCAAATCGTTGGCATCTCGATTCCAAACGATTTTAGAAGAACTGTCATCGACGAACATGCGAAGATTGAAGAGATTTTACCTTGGCCTTTATATTTTTCATGCGTATTTGTATGAGCACCAGCTAAGGTGAAGGATTCTTTCGTATCCTCCGATTCAAAAGGTTCGTATTTTTGCACAACTCCCGATAAAAATTCATCGACATAATTTAGACATACTGTAAATCTTTTGAAGCTGCTTTTTATCCATAAATGACACTGTAAATGCAAATTCAAGGGCATGCTTTTGGAGAGATATCTGTTCTATTCTAGATTGTATGATCGAGAACTTGATAGAAGTTTAGAAACAATTCAATCTTTTTTCCTACTTAAAACAAGATCCATTTCTTTTGACCACTTGTAGGAAAGTCCATACATGCTTGAAGTGATCCCTAATATTCTTTATAAAATATAAGAATATCATCTATGTACACCATCAACCAATAAAAATAAGGCTTAAAATTGAGTCCATTACTTTTCGAAACTTTGAAGGGGCGATGTTTTAGACTAAATGGCATAAAATTCCATTTCGTAGTGACCCTCAGAATACTTTTGAAAGTGCTATTTTGAATTTATCTTTTTCTTCAATGGCTCACTTGCCGTAATCCTAATTTGAGATCAAACTTTGAAAATATTTTTGCTTCTCACTATCTTTCGTTAACAAATCACCCTTTGTGGGGTATTGGATAGGTATTGTCACTAAAATCGAACTTAAGGGTTTGTAGTTTATGGCCAATCTTGGGATACCCTCTATCTGCTCATACCTTTTTATTCACATAGAATCCATAATAGTTCCATGGAATGTCATATTCTCTTATTAGCTTTCTATCCAATAATTGCTTGATCTCTTTTTTCACGTAGATCTCTACATTCCTTGTTCATAGGAATGGCTCTGCTTTGCAAGTCTTTCCTTCATATCCTAACTTGTATGGAAAATCAACACTATGCTTCTTTCTGTGCTGTAAAGTATTGGGTTCCTTAGAACAACATTCTTCTTTAACCTTTTTCTTTAGTTCAAAGATTTTATTAATGACCCGTAGGGAGTTTTTAACTGTTCTCCCTATTTGGATAGTCAATTTAAATCTTCTAATTCGATAGTTTGTTTCAGTTTTGTCTAATTCTTCATAGTCTGAACCATTGTAGAAACTCTATGATTTGAAATATATGGCATTTCAATCCATTTTTTAATCCCATCGAAGTAGGGACAATAATGAAGTATCCAACTCTATTTCCTTTTAATCGACTAAACCATGTGGTTCCACACTGCAAGAAAGATTTTTTCCTAATATACAATCAACACAAATTTGCTAATCGTTAAACTTTTCGCTTTATGCAATGTTGGTACAAAACATATGGCAGCTTTTGAGAACTTCATATTTAAGGGTTTTATCTCCCAACCCAACTACTTTTTCTAGTAGTCGTAAACCCAAAATTTAGTGGGATTACCTTTTGTATTAAAAAATATTGATATACTCTGATCGAATCAATTAAGGTCGTTAGAGGAAACATTTCCCCTTTTTATGTAGACATTAATGAGGACATGATGCTATTGGTATTCAATTGCTAGTATCCTCATTTCTTTGAAACCCATCGTAGGGTCTCTTTTTCCCTCAATTATTTCAACTTGAGACTCGATGAGATTTTGGTAGCAAGTATGCGAGTGTATGCAGAAATATTTTGTGCGCAAAAGTTGACTTGCCTTTTTCCAATCGAGCTACTTGATATTTAAGATAGATATTTCTACTTTGAGATTATGGATTTTTCTACTTTACCTCCGCTAAAGTGAGTGCGCGAAATTTCGATTGCTGATTGATGACGTTGGAAGGCTTTAGTATTTCGCTCATTGGAGGCATCTACAAAGATAGGCTTTTTGGCGGATCCTTTGCTTGAGTCTGGAGGAATGAATCTGATTTAAAAAAAGTTTCAAGAAGCTTATATTTCATTTCTCCTTCTTCCATGGCACGGATTTGTGAAAGAATTTTTTAGTTCTTCTTCATTAGCGTCTAAGCCATCAATATTTTTTTCTTCGATGATTACGTTCTCTTCAAAATAAATGTCACTTAAATAACTCGAATCAATGGAATAACTCGCAATGACAATCATCTAAATCAAATAGAAACATTGTTGCATATGAGTATTTAATTCTTCATTGATGAGTTAGAAGAAGAGGAACTACAAGAATCATGGGATGATTCTTCAAGTCGTTGTTGTTGGATTTGTTCATGAATCACAACATTTGGACAATGATCGCTTTTGTGATTCCTAGACCCACATCTCATACATAACATTGGGGTCTCTATCTTAACAGACTTTTCTTTTGTTTATTCGAGATCTAGATTTCTTGCCTCTATTTTTTTCTTGATTCTTCACCATCCGACCATTTGTTTGAAGTATGGCCTTCTTTGCCACATAACCAACAAAGTTAGCATTCAAATTAATTTAAGAGATGTTATTTTTGGTTTATTGCTTGTTAAAAAGGAGTAATAATTAAAATTTAATAAAATTAGTATAATTATATAAATTAAATGTTTAATTAATGTTTATAAATATAATTATATAAAAATTAGTAGTTGATTGTCTGTGGATAGATACCATATTACTCAAAGTTTAAAATTCTTCCTTTCAAAATAATAGAATTTTTTTTTATAATAATGCTCCATTGGTAATTTAATTTTGTGTTTCTAATTTCACTTTTTTAATATAATTAAAATAAAATAATAGAAAATAAATTTGGATTAGAGTTTAATATGATCCTTTTATGTGTAAAGACCATAAAAATATATACCTATACCTTATGTGAGATATCACATTTCCACATAATATTTTTTAATTTTCAAAAAAGTTAAATTTAGAACCATACTCCAAAAATTTAATAGAAAAATTAAAATATCATATATTTATTTTAACACTTTGTTTTCTATCATTTCTAAATTAGTATTTTTATTTTTATTTTTTTATTTTTTTATATTAAAAACTAAAATAAATTTATCTTTATATACTTTATGTGCTTTAAATTTATATGCTTTTGTATGGGTACATTCATGGTCAGGTGAATATACATCCAAAAGAGGGTATTTCTTGTTATTAGAGACCCAAAACATGTGGTATTGGGAATGGTGGTGGCATAAATTATGGAAGCTTAATTATTAAAAAAAAAGTGCATCTTTTACAATGTTGTGTTTTGCATAACAAGATCCCCACAAGGAACAATTTAGAAAAGAGGAATATGGTTAGCCCTAATGAGTGTGTGTTATGCAAGAATGATGAGGAACTCGTGGATCATATTTTCATCTCGTGTCCTTTTGTTGTAGGGGTATGAGACTTGATTAAAAATCATATATGGTTCACTCTAATTTGGCAAGGAGAATATTTGAACAATGCAGGAAATGAAATGGTGGGGAGTGATTTCCCTAATAACTTAGAAGGCTTCTCCTCTCATAAATTGGGTTATTTGGCTCTCTCGAACAATGATATTTTTCAAGACAATCCATCTACTCGACATTATGATGCCCTCGTGTCTTAGCAATTTTTTTCCTTCTTCCCTAAATCGATATTAGATCAACATCGTGTAACATTAATGTTGAAGAGATAGATTGATCCATCGCAGTGGGCCTACTTTGATGGGGCTTATACAAAAGAGGGTGAATGTTGGGACAGGGTGGGGGTTGTTCTTTATCTCTCGGGGAAAAATCATTACTTCATCCTTTAGAGTGGATTATGTAGAGGATCAAATAACTACTTCTAAAATTCTTAGCCTTAAAGCTCCTCCTATTTGTTAATGAGAAAAATGTTTGACATATCCAAATCCTTGACATTTTCTATTATTATCATTAATTGGTTCAACAATGTTCAAAGATGTCATGTGCACACTCTAGTTTCTATCTTAGAATAAAATTTTCAACTTAAACATGCTTTAACAAAATTTCATGTCAACATATCTATAGGAAAAGAAACTCGATGATTGACATCCCTTTCTAAAGTAGGCACTCAACAACATGGGTACTTTGAAGATCATAAAATGGATAACTGAACACATCTTATGAATAATAACATAGGCCCTTTGCAGAGGGATTTCAGACGAGATATTCGTGAACTCGAATCTACACTTTTAAACATTATTTTTTATGTATGATATGTAGATATTATGATGGATTGTGTATATTGTTATAGTAATGTAAGTTTTGTAACAACTATACAACAAACTAGACAAGCTCTAAATCGGTCCCGATTTTTTGGTTTCTAGTACTATGGGAGGGATCTTGAAGATGTTTTATGTTTGCACAGTGTGAGGTAGACAAATTACCTATATTTTTTTGCTTTTTTGGGGGAGGAATATATGGTTTTTTAAATGCACAATGGTGCATCTATATAATGTAATTTACATTTTAAGTAATGTAAATTACGATTTTTTTTCTCTAGATTTTTTTTAATTTATACAAATAAATTAATTTTTAACTATTAAAAAACAACTTTATTTATTTGATTTGTTAGTTTATGAATGAATCTTATAAATTATTTTAATTTATGAATGTTAATATTATTAAGAATGTCACTAATTTATTGGTCTACTAATACACATTAGTAAATTTATTAAACATGCATATATCTTAAAAACAAATTTTAATTTGTTTACAAAAATTATATATAAATATATTATTTTTTTTAAATTAAAAAATATTAAAAAATTTATTTTAATTATTATAAAATTATTAATATATAATTATCAAATAAAATATAAATTTTTAATATACTTATTGTTCTTTGCAACTTAATATAAAGGAAATATACATTTTTTTCATTAAAAAAAACGCGTACTTTGATATTCATAGGAATTTAAAATGTACAATCTCTTGGCTACATAACATCACACTTGATAAATTAAAAAATTTGGGTTGAGAACAAAATCCCAAATATATACTGAGACCTTAAACATATCTTGAAATTTAACTAAACCCTATTTACACATGATCATAAAGAACACATTACCATTAGACACCTCCGATATGGAAACTAATCCAACATCTAATAGCATAGTTTTCCTTGGATAACATATATGCTAAGATATTATTTTCCCTTGTATGTATGTGGAACTTTTCACATCATCATATTACTTCTATAGTTGAAAATTTTTCCTTTGTCATGATTGTAATTGAATCACTCTTAAGTTAGCTCTTTTTGTTTAACCAGTATCAGAAAAGAATTTTTAAATCCCTATACAATTTGAATACTCTTAACTCTTTTCAAAGGGAAACCCTCATGACACACCACATAGCAAGGGTTTCAATTCTAAATTTGTGTTAGCAATCAATACCTAGTTTTCATTTAATCGTCATGTTTCTAGGAGAAGAAAATGACTACACCCACACCACAAATATCCCTATGATTGACTCCATCAAAGAATTCCCATACTATATGACTTCAATAGATACACATGTTATTATCTTGATCTTCTTCCATTTTAGAAGTTTCACTTTCTTAAGATAAGACATTATTTCATTGTGTGTAATAACTTCAAGGAAAAACCACATAGTCTTCAAACAAACAATAGTTTCACTCTAGAAAATTCCAAACAATACATATATCGAATGGAATTTGAAGGAAGAGGAAATAAACATTTAATTCGAAATTCCATAGACACTCTTCAATTGAGCATCCATTCCACCAGAATCAAGGATAAGAAAAAAAGAGAAAATAGACTCCTCATTCATCTAGTGAATAAATAAATGAACTATACTCCTCATTCATCTAACATAGAAAAAAAATCAAGACCTTCCCATCCTTTATTAACAAGAATATCCCAAGTCAATAATTTTTCGTTCCAATAATAGCCAAAGGAAAAACCTACTCTTAGGAGGGGCTTTTCCCTTCCATACTAATTTGTGCCATCATTTTGAAGAAGCAAGATGGTTTTCTTGAATCAATGCATCATATCTATATCTAGTTGTTTTATTCCTAGACAACATGATAATCTCTTTCTCCTCTAGGTTAATTATAATTCCATATTTACCCATATTCAATAAAAAAGAGCTATGTTCCCTTGCATAAATTTGAGAAAAGCCTAAATATTGAGCTAGAAAGCCATTCTTGACTATTTGAAGCTACAATACCCACCTAGCAACATATGTAATAAAAATATAACCCAATGATTTAAAAAATCCATTGTCCTATCATATAGTTTATGGTGACCATTACTAAACTCACTAATGGGTCATGACTAAGATAAACTTTAGCCATGTTCCTAATCCTCCACAAGAGATATTTCTCCAAATCTTATGAGTCACTTACCAATTTGTTCCAAATCATAGAACCTACCTTAGTCACTTTTTGGATCTTTCCTTAGCCAATCTAAAACCGACATGGATTTCAAAATTTTATACTCTCATTACCGTACACCCCACAAACTATTGTGAAAAAAATATACATCAACAACTCTTTGTTTCAAGAGCTAGTAAAAAAATTTTCCATATTACAAAATCCCCAACCCCCCCTAGAGAATTCAAAAAATGATAGTTTGTTCAAAAACACTAGAGTCACCCCTATCCCATACTTCTTTCCATTCCAAAGAAAGTCAATACATAAATGTTTAATAACACCTAAAATAATTTTAGGAGAGTTTCTAAAGTCAAATAGAAGATCTGAATTCCTTCCAGGACTCGATTTTATTAATATCATAAAGCCTCTTAATGAAAGTCATCAATTGCACCAATGAAAAATGTTGTTTCCAACATTTTAACAATCTCATGACCAATGTATTGTTTGTTAATTGTTAGGATTGAAGAAAAAAACAAGACATTTAAAGGCATCATTTAAATAATCAAACCCGAAAGGATAATTTTTTTCTGGATCAAATTAACTTGCCATTGATCCAAGTTATTGCTAGAACAAGATGGTGTGTCTAGGATGACCTCCATACCTAACAATGTGTAGAAGAAATACAAAATACCTTCGAAAATTTTCCATTCGTAACTGAGTCCCCAAGTTGAAAAGAAAAACATCATCTACAAATAAAGTGATCTCCATGTTCCACCCAAAGTCTACTCCTTTAATTATGCCCTGCCGATTTTCATCCATAATTAGTCTACTCAATCCTTCAATGATGAGTAAAATATGAAAAGATGATAAGGGAGAACCTTGATGAATGTCAGTGAAGTAATGAAAGGATCTAATGGCTCAAAATTAAATAAAACAACATAATTGGTTAATCTCACACAATCTATTATCTAGGAAACCACATTAAACTTGAAACCAATTTGAAGCAAGACCGATCGTAGAAAGGACTAATCTACTTTATGATCATTTTTTCTCATTTGGTTAATATTCATCATAATTGCTAAAATATATCTGCATTTAATGGGTTACATGGCCCCTTGAGCCAAACTAATAGCATTAGGGATATGTTTATTGAACAAAAAAAACAAATTGGGCCAAAAAAATATGTTTTGACAAGCCAATATTTAAATTTTTACCTAGAACATTTGAAATGATTTTATATAAATTGTTGCATAAATATTTCTTCCTATAATCATTGAAAGTATTTGGCTCCCTTAATTTTTTGGATTAATGCAATGGAAGCTACATTGAGATTACCAAAAGCAAACCCCCTCTTCCTAATTTCCTCAACCGCCTCCACAATTTCCCTTCCCATAAGATCAAAAAAAGCCAAAAAGAAACCATGGATTAGCCAACGATCCCAAGAATATTTTTCCTTGGGCACCATATTCAATATATTTAGGAACTCCTCCTTAGAAACAAGCCTACCTATCCAATTTTCATTCTTCATCAAAGAAAAACCTAGGCTAGGAACCAATTACTCTCAAATGATTAACTATATTAGTACAACCACCATCCTCAAACAATTTTTTTGAAGAAAAAAACTTCTTCCTTCATGATATCCCCAATATGAAGACACATAAAGTGCCATATACTCGTTGAATTGGCCAAATATGGTTTATTTCATACTTGCTACTAGAAAAAATCATGAAAGTATTTTGTATTATTGTCTCCTTCAACAAGCCAATGCACTCTACTCTTAAGCTTCCAAGAAATTTCCTAAGCTCTGAGAATCTTTGCTCTTTTTGCTTCTAAATTCTTGATTTTTATCTTTTCACAATATGTTCATTCCCTATCAATTCTAAAAGCTAGTCCAAAAAATTTGATTTTCAATCGACTTCAATTCACCTAATTCCACATTCGTTTTATTTTTTTTAGCCACTCACTAACAACGTCTTTATCAATTTAAATGTTTTAGAGAATTTTTTCCATTAGAGCAATAATAATGGTGTTGTCAATATGAATCCATATAAACCTAACCAAATTATTTAATCTCTCATCATCCAAACTAATTTATATTAAATCAAAAATGGATAATTAATCTAAAAAATGGGAGAACAACACTCCACACATAGGGAACCAATCATCCTTTGACACTTTGCAAGTTTAAAAAAATGGGTCTTTAAAAGTAAAACAAGTTTCAAAGCCTCTTCAATATGGTGAGTTAAGTTTTTCACATGAAACTTAAAAGAGAAGAAAATTCACATGCAAATCAAGATGATAAACATGAAGAGAAGAAACCAACATTTGATAATAGAGTTCACTCCTCCTCGGGCTACGTCTTTGGGCCTTGCTGCAATGACTAGGCTTGCTATATTCATTTTAGCAGCAAATGAGTACATCACAATTGTTGACGAGTGGCTTGTTTCTCCTACAAAGAAAAAAAATCCTATAAAGAGTTCTCCTCAAAAATATGAATCGCTACATTAAGTCAAAACTATCAACATAAAAAGGACACTCTCACAACATGTCCTTTACTCCGCCCTCAAATATAAGCACATAAAAAATTAAAAAACTCTAGAATCATGTGTTGAAAAGAGTTTCTCTCACAAGCACAATGAGAAAAGACTGAAAAATAATCGCTCTCATCGAAGTAACATCTACTTCGGATGAAACTAGAAGGTTGGAAAACCTTTGACTAGGCTCTCTCCATGCTCAAAAATGCCTTCTTCTTGCTATGAAACTCCCGATTGTTTATGGCACTAAGGAACTTGAATCCGAAAAAATTCCATCATACATTGCTCAAATCGTAAAATTGAGGATTCCATTGAGCCCAAGACACTCAAAAACCCCTATCTAGGCTCTTCTTAAAAAGGTTAAAAATTGAGCAAGATATGCTTCTCCAAGCTAATAACCGCTATTTGTCCTACAAATTGGAAAAAATTACTAATTGTATGAGAATTTTTCCCTTTACATAGTACACTAGCAAGTAATTTTTCCCAAGACCAATGAGATTCCAACCCCAAAATGGGATTTTTTTTTCTCTTTAATTCTTCCAATAACCCCTAAAACACCAAATTAGGGATCACATGACACGCATGTGGCTGTGTTCGGTGCCAACTCCCCACCCCCTCCCAGCCTTAGCTCCTATTCTTTTGAGATAGGGTCACATCATCGCAATATGGTCGAGGGTCAAGGCCAACTATATTTCCCCACTGCTTTGGCTCCCCAACCGTTAGTTGGTGGTCACATTTGTTATCGAAAACCCGAGGCCAAGGTTTATCTGTAAGGTCCCTCCACCTATGCCTCGCATGCGCTCACATGGGCTTCTCATGAGACCCGTGCCAAGTCCAAGGCCAAGTTTCCCGCCCCTCTACCATATCTCTCACTTGGTCATGTGGTTTTCGACAGGTTTGGGGGCTAGGGCCAAGTTCCCCTCCCACTATACTCTGCTTTGCATTGTGGGGAATGTGTGTATTGTCGTGACCAAGGGGCCATGGCTCATCGCCTGACCCCTCCTCCATAAAATGAAAACGTATTAAATTTAATAGTCGACCCTATACAGACTATGAACCAAAGTGATGGCCCAACGTAAAGTGTTATGTTGTGTTGTAAGGTGTCGAGGGGTCAAAACCCACTGAGTCCCCTCGGGCCTATTATAATATTTTTTTTCGAACCACAGAGGGACACATGGTTCCCCTCATATTAGGCCATGTGGAAACCTCTTATTAGGCCACTTCAAATCAAACCAACCAACCAAAATGTGCGACCCACACCCTGTACAACAATGCCATGTGTCGAGATCGAATTGGTCCACCACTAATCGTACATTGCATAGTTAATCGATGACATCATTTTTATGGACTACTGCAGTCGAAGCCTAGATAACCTTGTGGTTGACATTTTAGTTTGTTGGTCGAAACTTCAAAATGCTACAACATCTTCATATGATGTCAAATTGAGGCGTATTCAAGCATCCTTGGAATCAAGAGGAAGAACACTCCGACTTTGATGCCAATTTCGGGAGATTCCAAGCACTTTCATTTTTTGAGCCTATTTTTTGATCTCCGATCATATCTCCCAACTAGGAGCTTTTTGTACCTCCAAAATTATATCTTCAATCAAAAAATAAGTGAGGAAAAATCTCATTTACTTTCCCAATATCAATCCTCCTTGTTCTGCTTTGAATTGGTGCCTTTGAGCTTCATTCAAGATACTCCACCTTACCTCTAGCATGAAGTCCTTATCTTCCCCGAAAAGAATTGTGGCTTCTCATAATTTCTTCAAAACATGCGGAACAAAAACTTCAATGGATGGAATTTGAGCATTCTCTCCAAAACCATCTTTCTTTGGTTGAAACAAACTTCACCTTTAATTCTCCCTTTGTTGAACCCAAACTTGATTTTCCACCTAGAAATCATAAGAAACTCAATGCTTTCCATGCACTAATTTTTACATTTGTTTTGTTTTTCCCCTAAGCTACACTTGTACTCTTAGATGCACCAGTTGCATTTGTTCAATGCCATTCTTAGATTTTTCCACATTACTATGGTCATATGTTGCACAATATTTACCAAATATCAAGTTCAAAAACAAGCTTCACATCAAAATACTTGTATAAGTGAGTGCTTGACACAAGTGTAGACATACTTGATGAAATGAAATTTCCCATCCCAAAAATCCCATACAAATGCACTGATCATCAAGCCAAAATAGCATAACATGCCAAAGAAAACACACTTGTTGCAAATAAGTGTTTGCACATTAATTCACTTTACAAAGTAACCAAACAAGAATATACAACAAGTAATTACAATTTTACAAAGCAATCAAACTGTACAAAACAATCTACCCATTCCTTTCCTAACTAGGTTTATGGGTTCTCTTTATGCACTCTACATTTCTTTGAAGGATGATTTAGGAAATACATCATTTTCCACTTTGCCACATGTCGCTTTCTTTGCAAGGGATCACATGACCTCTTTTTTTCTTCTTGGGATGAAGTTTCCAACACTTTTCAATCCAATATGCTCATTAATCCTACAATGGGTGCAAAAATTCTTAATGTTGCCCATTGACAAGGAAATCTTCATAGATGAGAGAGGTTACTCATATGTTTTCCTAAGGATTTGTTCCATTATTTTGACCATTGCCTTACGTTTCTCACAATCGACCACACAATGGTCTCGCTTCATCAAAAAATATGCAAGGAAACATTTTTCCATAAATAATCAAAAATGACCAACATTTATGAAATCCCCCATGACACTTATACTTGTCCTTTGGGTTGTGACTTTGATGAGAAGAATCGGAATTTTCATGTCCCTTGGAACATTCATCTCTTTTTGTAGACAATTTTCCATTATCACTACCATCATGGTGTAACTTGTTGAGATTTTGAGGTAGCATCAGTGTGTGCTCTAGCCCCATTTTGTGAAGGGACTAAGACACACAAGACCTCCAAAACCTAGAAAGAATTTGGAGAAATTTCATCTCATATGCGAAATATTAAAATAATTAATTTTTTTCAATGAGGACCCTAAGTCTAACTTAGGGAATTAGAAAAAAATAAAGTGAATTAATTAAACACATGTGATGAAATTTTCTAAGTGACACAGATCAATAAGTCTTTTAATCTAATTCGTCGATAAGAGATTAAATCACAACCATTGATGTGTCAATGATAAAAGTATAAGAGAAAGGCTTGGGGTCAGTTGGAGAAACACACACGCAGTCTAAGAGATCAAATTCTTCTAATGGAGAAATGCTTAGACAAAGATCAGATCCGAGTGACCCGTATTTGCAACGAGGGGCATATTCAGTGATTGGTCGAAGGGCAAAGAGTACAGCAGCGAGCAAGTGCGAAAAGAGATGCAATGGAGGGCAACACAACCATCATAGGGAGTGACATAGTCCTTGAAGAGGGTGATGCAGCCCGCACAGCAGGCTGCGCAACATCTCCAAGAAGAAGTCTAAAACTCGTCCGCAAGAAGCATTTTCCGATCTAGTAGGGCTGAAAATGAGATCCTGGGAGAAGTAGATCCACGTAGAGCTAGGGTGATGCAGCTTCCTCAACCCTATCCGCATAGGCTTACGCAGCTTGTTGCATAGATCCCTCGCTGGGGTTTCATTAGTTTGCTCGTCCGGATCAGCCAAGACTTGCGAGAGTGAGGTATATCTCATATTTTCTCCCGATTTCCGAGGTTTTATCTATTGGTTCAGCCCAAGTTTATGGCACCCCTAGATGTACTAAAAAATGTTTGCTTAATAATAAAAATCCCCCCATATTTCGTTGCATTGGATTTCCTACATCGGGTTTTTTTCGAGGACATTTTTTCGAAAAAATCCGTGTCACTTTGTCATATGAGCATGCTATTCGATGAATGATCTATATGTGTATTTTTTTTAATTGTATTTACTTCGATGTTAATTCCGAATATTCAAATTAATAACTTGTATGTTTAATAAAGTAGAAGTAAATCGAGATTTAACGAGTAGGGTTTATTAGTTAAGAAATTTTCACATTGTATCAGAGCATTGCGGATCAAGCCGAATCTCTAACAAAATCAGCTAAAGAAATTTTTGCTAGTAAATCAAGCACTAAGCAACAGAGATTGGGAGAGGGTAGTGCAACATTAGGAGGGACACAGATTTGTTGGCCCTCATTTTTTATCAAATTTTTCTTATTAAAATCCACCTAATTTCCATAATTTTCCCCTTTATACCATCCAAATATGACCTATTTTGACCTTATTATGCATATTCAGAAAAATAAATTATGTTTTTCAATTTTTAGAACTTTTTGTAAAAATTGGGGTTTAAGTGCATTTTTTGACAGGACTAAAAATTCTCGTAATGGATTCATTGAAGTCATACTTGCAGGACACCTGGGCATGAGATGAGCAAATATTTAGAAAGCTTTGGAACTAAGTATGGACGTGTACCTATTGGTTCGGTCAAACCAAGCTCAAACAAAGCTCACACCCAAAGCTGGTCAAACATGACCTGTTTGTCAGGAATCCCTAGAGAATAGGGAAAAAATACTAGATTTTGGGCTTTTTCTAGATTTGGTGTAAATAATTAGATGATTTAAACCTATATGGATGGGATTAGGATAAGATAAGGCTGTTAGAGACATTTCAACATATTTTTTTTATTATTTTTCTATTTATACCAAGTTTGTGAACCATTGAAACATGTAGAATTTGTATGATTTCACTTTGATATTTCTGAATTTTATGAGTTAGTTGAAGAAACTAGTTCTATATTCTTTCTTTTGTTCCATGTGGTGAATAATTGATTGAGTTCCGATGAGCTGATAAGTAATTTCAGTGTGTGAGGCAAGGGTGGAGGGCCCCCACACCAAGCTAAGTGCACTTTCCGGTTAATTTAGTTGCAATTTCCCGAACTAGTTTTGTTTCATGTTTAATCAGTTAATTAGATGTATGATGATATGTTATGATTGCTGATGAATCTTAATCTAAATTATAATCTTGATATGAAGGGTTAAACGATGTTTAAGTTAAACTCTCCTTCTATCCGATCAAAGACTAGAAACTAGAATTCATCTTTCTTGCTTTTGTTTAAAGTGATTTTCCGAATTTCCGCTTTTCTTACAATAACATTAATGATTAATGAATTTATAAAGAAGGATAGCAAGGACCTCCTTAGTTAGGAGCCTCTTCTATTATTCTTTTATGCATCTTGAGCTATTGTTCATTAGTGATTTCGATTTCGTTCATGAAGTAGTATTGTAGAGAAGGTCAACCAAGTTCTCCTAAGTTAGGAGCTTCTTCTTCTACTTATTACATATTGAATTAGAAATTATTTAGTCAAGTTTTATATTTATAATATGCATTTCCTTTAAATTCAATAATTCATCTTCTAAACTTGACCGTAGTTGAAATCCATATATTTTGGAGATGCTTCTAAGTTCTACAAACCCGATTGATAATAAAATACTTGTGTTAGTTTACCTAACAAACAAACCCAACATTTTTGGTGCCGTTAGTTGGGGAGGCATACTTAAACATAGTCAATTAGGAGGATAAAAATAAATTAAAAATAAAATAAAATAAAAAACAAAACAAAAACTACCGAAACTTAGTGTTTCTTTTAGTTATGTTTTCTTATGCCTAGAGATAGAGATTAAAAAGGTAGATTCATTAAACAAACCCCCCCCTCCCTCCCCCTCTCCAACTAAAAAACTACAAAATCTATTTGCCCAATAAGATTTACAAAATATCATGTTAAGGAAGTCATTTAGAGAAGAAGGGTATGCCACCGCAAGGATCTTCTTAAATCACTGTCTACAATTTAGAGTGATCACAAGGGATAAATCTTCATTTCAGAAGTTAGAAGAGGAACAAAGCATCCATGAAGAGCCACAAGAAGAAAGCATAGAATCTTCTTCTAGTTATCTTTGTAAGGATGTGAATGAGTCATGGATCACATGCGATGAATATAAAACATTAGAACCCGAAATTGAAGAATTTCTAGCATGCATATCACAACATCCCTTGTGCATTCAAGATTTTGAACAAATGCTACACGGAGAACTTTGAGATATGACAACTAAAGAGAGCCAAGCAAACAAATATCATCTTAAAAATTGGTTTCAACTAATCATTAGGTCACAACACCACTCCATTTTTCAATATTACTTAGCATCAAATCTTTATGATCAACTATTTTTTCATGTCCAAGCATTCATTAAAGTATATTTTTCAAACTTGGATGTGAGTTTACTTATGATCTTGTTACGCAAATGGATGAACTGGAAATTATCTTATACTTGATAGAATGACTTATTTTTATACAATATTGTAGGATAGCATAAAATAAAATAAATAAATGGGTGGAATGAGTTCACAATAAGACTTTTTCTCATAAATAATTCCTCACATCATTGTTCAATACTCATTTGAAAGGATTTCATGAAAAAATGCACTAAGGAAAATCCTATTTTGGGGAATCATATATGATCATTTTTAAAATCATGCTCTTAAAGAAGGTATCTCTTCAAATATATTTTTTAATTTCATTTTTAAAATTTCAGTTTGGATCACAAATAAAAAAAATGATCAAAATAAACACTAAATTGCAAGAAAATTTTCAAGGACAGAGTTAGTACATCATTGATTTGAGGATTCTAATGGAAACATTTTTACATGATATTCATAGGGAAGATATCCCTTGGAATCTAGTTTCAAAATAAATTTGAATTAGCTCAATCTGACATCATATGAAAAATCTATGCTCAAAATACTAACTTCTTGTCGAAAAATCTGCATAGTGGCAATTCTAGGTCTTCACTGTTCATTTGAATATTTCACATACTAAATCATATTTTTTTCAAAAAAAAATTCAAATGTAGATATATATTTAAGTCTAGTTTATGACACAATTTTAATAATCTCATTCGAAGGCCAGGTGAAAAATTTATTACACATTTAGTGACTACATGTCTTAAAATCAACATAGTCAAATTCTGCCTCTTAGGTATGTTCATCACCAATTTTGTGATATCAAAACTAATTATTTTTAAAACCTGTTTCTAATGGAGATACAAAAATGAATATAATTTAATCTCCAAGTGGAATCAGATCGATCTAATCTTTAACGAAAAATGTACACTACAAATAGTGATTGTTGGTCTAGTAAACACTTCACACGAAGCTCTATTAAACATGGTACCTCTCATCATTTTTAGCATATCATTTTACACCATTTTTAAAACCTATTTATACTGGATGTATCCATATGAATTAACTTCAACTTGGCTTTGTAATCACTCTAATTTTACATAAAATGAATATTTTGTGAACAAAATACCGCTAGGAGGTCTAGGATGGCCACCATTCCTCAAAGGGGTAAACAAATGCATTTTCTTTGTAAATCATCTTTAGACTTATTTTCAAGCATTGATTATAATTATTTTACATATTTCTTGGAAGAAGAGAGATTGTACACCTCTCTTCCTCCATCATCTAATATTGTATTGCAAGCAAATTCTATGTTTTTGCAAGTTATAAAAAGATTTAAGAGGAGAACTCCATGGAAAAAGGAATTTTCAAAGTCAATTTAAAAAAATCATATTTTAGAATATGAATACAAATCTTCAAGTCAAATAAAAGTGGAATTCACAGGATTTTGATTTCATCTAATGAAACTAAAAACTCATGAAGTGTGCTTTTAGTTGTTGACCAACAACACCAACCACCCTACAAGATGATCGAGATCGAGGCACAAAACATGAAGCTAATAATCAGAAGAAAAAGTCAATTTTTGTACCATGACAAGCCACATCCATTTTCAAAGAAACCTTTAATAATCTATATTGTTCATGATGTCATTCATCTACCATATTGTATGTTAACATCCGCAATCATGCATGTTGAAGTCCAAACCTATTATCTATCTATCTATCCATCTACTCTTAGATGATGACTTCAACCTATCTTACTTTCATAAGAATTCCATAATTTGCAACTCCATTATACCCCACCTTCATCCATAAAAGAAAATAAAAAAATAGAAAAAGTTAAAAAAATAATAAAAGAGTTTGGTTGTGAAAATCCAGGAGATTGGCACAATACAAACTTGAATTCATATTGGAAAAACAACTCGTTTGGCCAATATGAATTCTCTATTTTATTTTTTTATTTTTACTTTAGTCTGATTTTGCAGAATTAATCCTCCAAGACATGCACGACTTGAGGACAAGTTTTAACATCAGCAAGGGGGAAGCTCGTAATAAAACTATGCAAATAGTTTGAGCAGTTGTATTGCAGAAGGAACTTGAAATACATGACAGAAGGGACTTGATATATCATTGAAAATATAATTTAGAAGGGACCTGATACATCATTGAAAATATTATGTAGAAGAGACCTGAGACATCATTGAAAATATTATGCAAAAGGGACCTGAGACATCATTGAAAATATTATGTAGAAGGGACCTGAATTACATGACAAAAGCAACTTGAAACATTGTTGAAAATTACATGTCAGAAGGGACCTGAAACATTATTTATAATATCATTGCAGAAGGGACATGAACAACATCAACATTCAAGCCTGAAGTAAATGTCAGAAGGGACCTAAAACATCAATTACAAATTGCAGAAGGGACCTTAACAACATCAACATTCAAAGATCCCGAATCAATATCATATGTGAAAACATGAAAGCAGAAATAAGTCTCTACATTTCAATATATCTTGGAATAACCATCGTTATGATAATGAAGACATAATCAACCATCAACCAATATATTGAGCAGAGGACATCATTGAATAGTATTGACAATCAAGCTATTTATGAAAGTACAAGTACAGTAAGTGAAAATAAATTTTATCTTAAAATTGCGATTTTTTTTTTAAAGTTCTAGAAATTGTTAAAACTAATTTAGCTTGATATACATTCCATTACACTTACTACATCTATCCTACCTATATTTCTACCTAGATTTATCCTACATCTATTCCACTAACCTCATCCTACCCTCAGTATAATCCTATTATATCCATTACCCTACTATACATTCTACATAAAAAAAATTCATCATAAGTCCTACATTAACCCCATATTTCCTACATTAATTCCATATACCCCTACATTATCTCCCAACATAAGAATTTTTGGCCAAAGATTGAGGCTCAATTTTTTTTTCTCCCATAAGGAATTTGTTTTTGCTTGCCTACAAAACCATACAAAGTTAGTGTCATAATGAGAATAATTTAATTTTAAAATGACTTATCCTATGGTCATTTTAAAATAAATTAAGAAGAATGCATATACATGAAAAAACCTAAAGTATGACATAAAATCTCAATGTTTAAATATGTGATTGCAAAGTGTGAAAATGAAAACATAATGAAATGCAATATGCAAACATGCAAGAAGGTGAATGAAAGGACATGAGAATTATTATACAAAGGTGGACATGCATGAGGCTACAAATAAAACAAAGTTGGATATACAATGAAATGAATGATGTTATGAATGCAAAACAGAGACATGCAACCAAATGAATGAAGCAATGAATAAAAAAATGCAGCTACAAGGAACATGGGTAATGCGTTGTATAGTGATAAGGTGAGTTGGCATGTAAAGCGGTCAAACACATTCAAAATTTTGTATAATGTTGCATTCAAAACTCTGTGATGTTACTGTGTTAATCCTCCACCATTAAAATGAAAATAGAGTGTTGTGTTACGTTGTTCTTCCACCATCATATGCATAGTATAGCTCAGAAAGAAAGGGAGTAACACTGTGCATCCACATGCATTCATACAACACCCTCGGTTGTCGAGAAAACGGGCAAGAAGAATGAAAAACTAAGGAGAAGGATGCGTGATGCAGAGAAATTGTATGTAGAGAAGAAGCTGCATTAGAAATAGGCAAAAAAAAAAAACTAAAGAATTCATGGAGAAATAAGGGTGCATTGGTGTTAACGAAGAGGATTACAAGATGAGATCTTTGCTATGCTAATTTAAGCAAGATCACCAACAAATTCCAAAAAATCCATAGAATGAAAAGGTAAGAAATCACTTCCAGATTTCTAGTACTTGAATGTATTTTAGGAATATTAAGTTTGAGATATTCGTGGGGGATGTGTCATTCAGAGAGGAGTTAAACTCTAGTTATAAATTTCAAAAACATGCCACCATTTAAATGACCTCACCACTTCTGTAATGAGTAAATCCTCGAAGTTGAAGAGGAATGCTAATTGAAATAACATTTTTCAACCACAGGAACACAAGTTAATAACTCAAAAACGTCTTCAAGTCACTGCCAGATCAGGTAATATAGCTCAAATCAAGATTTTTCTTTCACGCATGGTTGTGAAATTGAAAAAAAAACGCAGTGATATTTTTATGGGCATAGAGAAATATTCATACACAGTGAGCCAATTTCTTATTCACATATGAAAAACGAAGTCTTATCTTTCATATGCACAGCAACAGCTTCATACACAGTTAGCGAAAGTGAGAAATTTTCTTCTGATATGTACATAGAATTGTTAAAAGTAGAGAGGAGAATTTTGTGAAAATTTTGAAAAATGGAGATTGAAGAATGTGGTCATGGATTGTTAAGGTGTTTTTTTTACACGGTGAACAAATTTTTTATCAGCAGTGGAATCCTTTTTGCAGCGAGGCAGATCGAAGAAGTTTCTGAGGTATATGGTATTAAAAAAATCTAGAGCATATCTCATTAATTATACCAGAAAATTCTGAAATTGAGTTGTAAGTTACAAATTTCCTAAATCACGGTGTTTGAGCTTAATTGGGAATGTGGATAAGTTATTTTTTAAACAGCTGCCAATTTAGATAACAAATCAAACTTTCCAAGTGCATATTAGTGGCACTTTTCAAAAAGACAGAGTTGGTATTTCATCCCTAAAATCCGGAAAATTGAATCCGAGATTTGGTTTTCAGTGAATTTATCTTTAAATCTCTAATTTGAATGTATCAATAGTATCATCTATATCCAAATCATGTATAGTTAAAAAAAAAATCGATATCGAGCTAACTGGCAGTGGAAGGAGGAGGTAAGGATTCCGGCACAGTTTCAAAAATTTTAAAATTTTAAGAAGCCGTTATTTTTAATTGTCTTTTCTGCAGAAATTTTTCTCAAATTCATTGCTATTTGGGATATTTTCCTCGTTATTTGAACCCTTATTTTGTAGATTGTGTTGAATGTTTGAGTTCAATTAGGAATCAAGGTCAAAGATTTGTTTAAATTGGATGTCATTGAAAAATCCAAGTCCAAGTTACAGTTATATGGTTTAAAAATCTAAAGACTCCAGTTATCTAATTGACAGCGTAGCCCAAGTCCGTTGGTGGCAGCATAGGTTCAAGATCAAAGTTCCAAGTGCAATATTGGCATTAAAAACATCAAGTTCAAGACTTCAGTTTCATTCTCATTTACACAAAATGCCAAAACAGATCTCGTGCACGATGGTGTCAAGTGGTATTGGCATCTCATCAGGAGCCAGAGTCACAGGTGCATCAGTAGGGCAGTCATCATACAAAAGCAGAAGGTCATGGAGAAAGAGGCAAGCATGAGGACATGCTTGAGAGTAAGCAAGGGGGAGATGTTGGCCCTCGTTTTTTTATCAAATTTTTCTTATTAAAATCCACCTAATTTCCATCATTTTCCACTTTATACCATCCACATATGACCTGTTTTGACCTTATTATGCATATTCAGGCAAATAAATTATTTTTTTTAATTTTTAGAAATTTTTGTAAAAATTGGGTTTTAAGTGCATTTTTGGACAGGATTAAAAATTCCCGTAATGGCTTCATTGAAGTCATACTGGCAAGACACTTGGCCATGAGCTAAGAACATATTTAGAAATATTTGGAACTAAGGATGGACATGTACCTATTGATTCTGTCAAGCCAAGCTCAAACAGACCTGGTCAAAGCTAGTCAAACATGACATGTTTTTCCGGAATACCAAGAAAATAGGGCAGAAATAGTAGATTTTGGGATTTTTCTAGATTTGGTGTAACTAATTGGATGAGTTCAACCTAGATGGATCAGATTAGGATAATATAAGTCTGTTAGAGACATTGTATCATATTTTTTTTTTTTATCTATTTATACCAAGTTTGTGAACCATTGAAACATGTAGAATTTGTATGATTTCACTTTGATATTTCTGAAGTTTGTGAGTTAATTGAAGAAACCAGCTCTATCTTCTTTCTGTTGTTCCATGTGGTGAATGATTGATTGAGTTCCAGTAGCTAAGAATTACTTTCAGTGTTCGAGGCAAGGGTGGAGGGCCCCCACACCGAGCTAAGTGCACTTTCTGGTTAATTTAGTTGCAATTTCCTGAACTAGTTTTGTTTCATGTTTAATTATTTAATTAGATGTATGATGATATGTTATGATTTTTGATGAATCTTAATCTAAATTATAATCTGCATATGAAGGGTCAAACCAGTTTTTAAGTTAAACTCTCCTTCTATCTGATCAGAGACTAGAAACTAGAATTCATCTTTCTTGCTTTTGTTTCAAGTGATTTTCTGAATTTCCAGTTTTCTTACAATGGCATTAATGTGAATGAATTTAGAAAGAAGGACATCAAGGACCTCCTTAGTTAGGAGCCTCTTCTATTATTATTTTATGCATCTTGAGCTATTATTCATTAGTGATTTTGATTTTTGTTCATGAAGTAGTATTGTAGAGAAGGTCAACCAAGTTCTCATAAGTTAGGAGCTTCTTCTTCTGCTTAATACATATTGAATTAGAAATTCTTTAGTTACGTTTTATATTTGTAATATTCATTTCCTTTAAATTCAATAATTCATCTTCTAAACTTGACTGTAGCTGAAATCCATATATTTTGGAGATGCTTCTAAGTTCTACAAACTCGGATTGATATTAAAATGCTTGTGTTAGTTTACCCAGTAAACAGACCCAACAACAGTCCCAGCAGAGGCTACGCAAGGGATGACACAACCCCATTTGGTGACATAGGGAAAGTGCAATGCCTTCTAGAGGGATACAGGAGCAATTTGTGTTGCGCAGAGGCTGCGCTGAGCCAATCTGCTCACGCAGAGGCCAGCCAGAGGGATGCAATCCATTTTTTTTTCTTTTGTTGTGAAGTATTGCCGAGATTGAGAAGTAGGGCTTCAGATATTCAACAATTTCTAGTGTGGTGGAGATTCTGATGGTGCAAATTCGTGCCTAGCTAAGTTGAAAAAGAGTGGGAGGACAATTACTCAGCAGATCTCATATTCAATCAGGATGGTGATCGTAGAGAAATGTGCAGTTGTTTTGGCCAAGGATTTCCAGGAGGAAATCAGTTTTTTGAGGGAGAAGCTACTATAGAGGGTTTCTAATCACCAATAAAACTAGATCTAGTATTTTTGGCGAGTGTTGCAGCAGAAAGAGGGATAAGAGTATCTGTTTTGACATATTTGAGCTAGATGGCTTCTCATGGACTGAGAGATCAGGACAGGTTGGATGACATGTCCAACTTCATTATCTAGAGGGCCAGGATCTTGATATTATTGGATGAGTACGACACCAAGGGCCATGTTTAGAATTTCCTAGCTCTACCTATCAATCCAGATCCTTTGAAGAAATTAAAGGAAAATGAAGCACGGGCTAAGTGTTTGATCATGGATGGAGTCAAAGATCACATCGTGCCACATATTGCTGGGAAGAACACGACAAATGAGATGTGGACTGCTTTGGAGACGATGTATCAAGGAGGCTCTATACAAAGGAAAATGCTTCTAGAGAATCAGATGCATTTGTTCCAGATGTAGAAGGGTGAGGAGATAGATCCCTTCCTCTTTAGACTCCAGACTATCCGGGATTGATTGATTGCCATGGTTGTAACTCTAGATGAAGGGCTCCTGGTAAGGACTACTCTGAATGTCATCACCAATGAATGGGAAACATTTGTACAGAGAATATTGGGCAGGGTAGCGTTACCATCCTGGGAAGACATGTGGGCAATTCTTCGTCAAGAGGAAATCATGAGATTTACCAAGAGGCAAAGCAACGACAGTGGCACAATCAAGGTGAAAAATAAGAAGAAGAGGATGCACCACTTGCATTAAAGGAATGAAGGCAACAAGGGAATAAGAAAAGGGACCTATCCAAGGTCTGGTGCTTTAATTATGGCGATTTTGGACACTTCGCCAGCACTTTTCCTAAGAAAAAGGACAAAGGATCTTCTGAATCCAAGGCAACAACAACAAAGGATGATGGGAGTGATGATGACGTAGCCATGAGTTCTCATGAGCCACGTAAGCGGGGCAATATGGATATGTAAAGCAGCTACAAATGAAAGAGGAAGGATCCTTGAGTTTCCCAACATTGGGATCACATACGAGCTACGAGAGCCTTAAGATGGTAGCGGGAAAAGTGGATCAGTGGATGTAAAAGATCACAGTGAAGTAGAGTGCAGTGCTGAGACAATGTAGAGGGAGCAGTGCAATGCAGAGGCGGCAATAGCATAGAGGTAGCAACGTAGAGGGGTTGATGGGACTTCAATGCAAAGGATGCAATGCTTATGTAGTGCAAAGCTGCAACAACGCAGTGGCTTTAGGAGGACAACACAGAGCAGCAGCCAACGGAAACTACAAGGAAAATGCCCTCTAGCGGAGGTTATAAAGAAGGTATTTAGTGTAATAAAATTGGCCAAAATTGTCAGAAATACATTTTCTACAAAATCCATTTTTGGTAACGGAGGTTTTGGCGGAGCTTTTAATGGTATTTCAACACAACTAAAAAAAATGGGCAGTCGGAGGTTATTACAGATTTTTTTTTTCAACGGTGCACTACTAAGGTGTTAACGCACCGGTGCATGTCATCTAGATGGTGCATGCACCGGGCCATAATGGTCTAAAACCACACCAGTGTGTGTCATCTTGAAGGTACATGCACCGGGCCGTAAAGGTCTAAAACCCCATTGGGTGCACTGTAGGTGATACAATGCACGGGGCTGTTCTAATTGGTATTATGATTTTTACAATGCCCATAGGTCGTATCAAGGCACTGGTACATAGTCTTATAGAAATGCACTGGTGCGCAGTATCAGAAAAACACACTGATTTTTTTAATTCATATTGGTATTTGTGCGGTGCCCATAGGTCGTAAAAACGCACCGGTTCGTAGTCTCACATAAACACACTAGTGCACGATATCACACAAACACACAGAGAGTTATAATTGGTATTGGTATTTGTGCAGTGCCCATAGGTCGTAGAAATTCACTGGTGCATTGTATCATACAAACACACCAGTGTACAGTAACTGACATGCACCGGTGTTCATTTTGTATTTTTTAGAAACATCGACCCGTGACAATGCAATTATTGTGATTTTTTAAAATTCATTATTCATCAAAAGTCGAGACATCTTATAACAGTATTCATATTAATTAAATTTTTATTAATGCATTTGAATTTGATGTTTGGATTAATTTGTTATATCATATCATAATTATTGTGATTTTTTTAAATTCATTATTCATCAAAAGACGACACATAGCTTATAACAGTATTCATATCAATTAAATTTTTATTAGTGCATTTGAATGTGATGTTTGGATTAATTTTTCATATCATATCATCATATTTCACATCTCTTCATTATAATATTTAATCATCCATAAATTTAATCAGTATTGTTACATTTCACAATGACAATAGAGAATGCAATAGGATAAATTAAAACATATATATATATATATATATATATATATATATATATATATATATAAGACAGTCCTTGTCATACAAAATGGGACAGTTATTGGCATCCCTTTGTCTTTCAATTGGGACACTATGTCCATTACATTAAACAAAATGTCTGATTTCACAGAAAAATATTTCAAAAAATACAACGCCTTACTTTGATATCCAAACATAATGAACATCATTCTTCACTTGAACTGTTGTCACTGCTCGAGCTACTTCCATGACTTGGGTTATTTTCAAGAATGTTTTGTTCACGGTGTTGATTGTTTTCTTCTTCTTCACCTTCCATCTACAAACATAAAAATAAATTGTAATGAGTGTATATGAATTGGTGAGAATAATGAAAATTGAAATATTAAATAATATACATCAATTTAAATAAAGAAATGACGTACCATAGAAACAATTGACTCATGAATTATACACATTCTTTCAAAACCATGTACTATGCCATCTTTCAAGATTTCATTTGTTGGCATAGTTCCATACTTTGTGTCCTCCAAGTTTTATACCCCATAACAAATCATATATTTAATATAAAAGATTTTTTTGTTCTATTAATTATAGATAGAGTTAAGTAAAACAAGATCGATAGATGCTTACAAATTCCACAATTAATTTTTGATATGCCAACATAAACTCATAACCCATATTTAACCCAATGTCAATCAATTCGCCAGATGGTTCTTCTTTGTATGTTAGCACCTGTTTGAAGACATTCAATGATGATTTTTATAAAAAAAACTTAAAATATAAAAAAATGAAATCTAGTTAAGTTGTTATAAGGAAGTAACAATTACTCACAAACTTAGATATCAACCCTTTTCTTCCATGTTGTCCTATTTTATGAGCTGAATGAGTTCAATTTTCTTTTCTTTTCTACAAGAAAATACTCGAAAATTAATATTTAATGATAAATTGTTTATTTATTGTACCTAATGATCGAAAAAATCAATGATTACATATTACATTTGAAGCACGTTGTTGTTGAGATGGCTCCTCCTGCAATGCAATTTTTTCCATTTCTTTGACCATCTCCTTGTAAACCTTTTTGGACATTCCTACAGGCATATCTCTGATATCAGCTCGCTCATCTTTTGAGATTTTCATAATCTTCCTTAAAATGTAACATGACAATAAAATATTTACTTTTTATATTGATATATGAAAAGTAAATATAACAAAAATGATATTTATAAATAATTCTAGAAAAACATTTAAAGGAATATTACTTTTTCATTCCTTCTTCTTCTTTTTTGTACGTTTTTGCAATTAAAAGTATGACATGTCTCATTGACCAATTCTCTAGAAACTCTTCTTATAGTTTAGATAAAATTTGGTTCTTGGAATTATTGGATTGATTTTTGTATTGTAAGTGGAAAGAATGTCTATACATTTGTTCCACTAGATCCCTCCAACTTTTGTAAAAAAATTTCCCCCTTTCGTTAACCTCCAGCACCACTCCAGATGAGCTAATGAGCAATTCATTTTCATTTGCATGTTCAAATTTTTCTCTTTTATTAGAACAACATTCCTTTTCTGAGTTGTTGGTCCATGTAGAACATTAAACAGATGTGAATTAATAGATTGTTTGAAACATGTTCTCTAATGATTTTAAGTATATTATTAATGAAATTTTTAAAAATAAACTCATATTGGATTGATAGTATTTTTTTATTCACCTGATTCATCCTTTTGCAATTTTTCCATCAAGCTTTTATGCTCTTCTGGTCCTAGATCATAAATAAAATTATCGAGCTTCGTCATTTTGTGGCTCTGTATGATACACAGTAAACAACACATATTAGTTAAACTTACATATAGTTCAAAAATAATATTTTTTGTAAATAATTTACAAATAACTTGTGTTTTTTTCTTTTTTGATGTGTTATCAGTATTTTTGTTACTTGATCTCTTGTCAGTCATTTCTTTATCATTATTATACCTGTGCCATATCATTCATTAATATATTTGATAAATAAATTATCAAATTTTTAGGTAAAAAAAAATATCAAGAAACCGGTGCACTTTTAAATGATGTACGCATTGACGTAGGTGCATTATGTTCTTATAAACACTGCCCAAACAGTATAAAACAATGTACGGTGCTTTATGTCAACAAGGAGCACCTATGTGTTACATGTTAACCACCGCACCAATTAACATAGACAAAATAATAAAAATTGTCTAGTGTTAGTTTTTGTAGCATATGGTGTCATGGAGGAGGCGGTGTGGCCTATTCTTATAAAATCCTTGCGCAAACAAGGGACCACCGTACAGTGCTCTCTGTCAACTAGGAGACCCAGTGCGTAATATGTTACAAGGTACACCGTTTAACACAAAATAAAAAATTGTTTTTGCCAATCAGTACAGGAGTGGTGTGCTATAATTAAATAGC